>PVJI01000737.1:0-229899 GCA_004026765.1 Micronycteris hirsuta | reverse complement strand
GGACTGCTATTTATTAAACAGCTGCATTCAAGGCCCTGTTTCTGATCTCTTACATACACTAATAGGTCAAAGCTCTTGGCTGAATCGTTTACATTCCCAGCAACCGTTCACAAGGGTTTCCTTTTCTCCACGTCCTCCCCAACACTAGTTATCTTTTGTCTTTTCCAGGGGGGCCCTTTTAACAGGTGCGAGATGGTAGCTACTGATTTGCATGTCCCGGATGCTTACTGAGCACCTCTTCATTTACCTGCTGGCCATTTGTACACACATTTTTTGGAAATTCTGTATCATATACTTGAAAATAGTTAAGAGAATAAATCTTAGATGTTCTCACCACAAAAGAACTGGTAATTATGTGATGTGGTGGAGGTGTTAAGCTCCAATTCGCAATGTGGAAAAAGTGCTCTTGGAAAACAGAGGTGGGGGGTCCCCTCCCTTTGTATCCTCAGCGCCTCCCTGGCAGGTGGTTGGTGCTCTGAAAATGTTTGCTGAATAATTAACATAATAACTTATTTACTTCTAGTAAAATCTCTGTGAGGTAGATATCACTCTTTTCATATAACAGGCGTGGACAATGAGGCATGATTTAAATCACTTGCCCCAAAGATGGTACAGCTCCAAAGCAATGGAAAAACTGGAAATCGAACACAAGTTTCTGTGATCCAGAAGCGTTGTTTTTCTCTTTCTCTCCACTGTCATGGAGACGGGGCTATCTGAAGGTACGGTGGGATCCTACCTGAGCTTCTACAAAGTTCCCTAGTTACTCTTTCAGGTCATGGAGAAGTCTCATCACTAGCAGTCGACTTGTTTGTGCTGACTCGGATGTCTCGTATCTCTCATGTGGAGCCACTGTTGGTGAAGCACCAGCAGAGAGGCGGAGCCGAGGTGACCCCAGCCTCCCTAGCTTGGAGCAATGAGCCAGATAATGACTTTCATGGTCCCAGCCTTGCAAGATGCCCCTGCGGCTCAAATGCGCATCCTCCACAGAGCTCGCTGCAATCCCTCACCCACAGACCACCAGGCTGGCTTCAGATAACTGTGAAAACGATTACCATTGATTCAGTAGAACCAATTACACTGAAAATGGGTGAAATGGAGTAAAAGAATGGCTCTTAGGGGTAGCACTGTTAAGTGATAAAAGGTAAATAATGCCAGTTGACTCTAGGTATTTGGTCAGACCCACATAAGATTGCTAAAAGAACAAACTCACTTTAACAGACCTACATCTTGAATTCCTGCCACCAGAAGCCATTAGCACCATCCTACCAAACTCTCCAGAAAGTCCCCAGGCCTCATTTAGCTACTAATGTTGTAGAAACATTGTCTTTATTAAGAAAGTTATGCATATAACAATACTTATATTCTTTTGAAAGTGAAAGATCCCTAGTAGTTGAGCTATAAGTTCAGAATCTGATCCATTTATTTAAAAGATCTGCCACTCAGATGCAATTTTAGTTACTTCTAGGGTGGTCTTTTATTTCTTTTTCCTCCTTTCAGATGTGGAAAAGGAGAGATGTCCCTCCCACTCTGCTGCCATCGCACTGAGGTCTTTAGAAAGCTGGAACCAGGCTCTGATTGCAGACATTCGTTACCATAAAGAGGCAAACAGATTGTGGTTAAGGAAGAAGAAAGAACCTTAACTATGAATTCTTTTCCTCTGAGGGCTAATTTTTTTTTCTCTTATACCTTTCCGTAAAGTTGGCAAGGTGACATCTACTTACAGTGTATTTAATTGCAACCTTCAGAAGTCTAAAGCAGTAATGCTTCATAGAATCCTCCATCACTATTCAAAATGTTTGGAAAAGTAGAAGTTCAAGTATGCTGTCAGCAGAGGGGGAAGAAATGGGAATTTTGAGTAATCTGCCCAGCCTTCTGATTACATTCTGTAACAAAGAGGATATATCAGCCCTTGATTTTACTCTGATTTACATTCATCTGGGCTCCTTTCATTACGACAGGTTTTCTCTCTGGGTAGCCGTTGTACTTATGATATAAAGAATAGCAAAGAGCATTTGTTCTGGTATAGCATGGTGATGTCAGATGCTAGTAATTGGATCCTAATCCTTACCTACAGCAATCCAAGAGCACGTTAAAGACCTCGCCCGGGCACCTTAAACCACAGTTAAAGGGTGTGCATGTACATGTCTGCATCACCGTGTGTGTGTGTGTGTGTGTGTGTGTGTGTGTGTGTGTGCGCGCGAGTTTATTCATATAGGAACGCATGATAATGTCATACGAATAATAAAAAGTAAAACCTAGACATCAGATAAGAATTTACATGGCTAATATAATTTTTACATAGATTTACTAAAAGTAAGCAGTCACAATTCTTAATATATTTTAGCCATATTTTTAATATTCAGGGGAATTAGTTCCTTAAATTTGGGAAACATAAGCTTTGTTTTTAATCAGAAAATGCATCACTCACCTACCAGGAGTCCAGGAGCCACATGGTGTTGGAAATCGCTGCACTGGGTAACAGGCTGCGACCCCGAGTCCCTCAGCCCTGCGGCCTTCCAGGCCAGGTCACCCGGCCGCTGGCACCCCTCTGGGTTCTCAGAAGGCCACCAGAAACAACTAGCACTACTTACTTGCTTGTTCACATTAGCACAGAAATGGGGGTGAGGAGAGAGTTGCCAAGAGTCAGTGGCAAATAAACTTGAAGTCCTATAAATCCATTTAAAAAAAAAAAGGTGTGTAAAACCTATCATCTTTTATTCTGTAACATTTTGTGAAAAGTACCGGTCTTAAGGATAAGCAAAACCTTGAGAAATCTTCTGGGCAGTCCTCCAAAACAACACAAATGTATCATTCCAGATAGATTTAAAAACATCCACTTTTATGAGGAAGAATTCTATAATCACCTTATAAAAAGAGAAATAAATAATACAGATTTCTTTTCTGGGACTTTGACTTTCCAAAAGTAAAGGGCATTTCTTTAAAATACCAATTTCCCCAGGACACTAGCGTGGCATTCGAAATGGTACCATGACACTCACGATGGCGTTCGGGACCTTTAGAGTTACTCTGTTCATACACGGCCCACACGCAGAGCTTTGTCTCTCTCCCCTCGCCCTTCGTTACTTATAAGCACGCGCATTTTCTCTTCCACGTGGCAAGCTGGCAGAGGAGCTGGGACCGTGTTTTCATTCACCTTCATGTCTCTCTCCCCGACAGTGCTTTTGCATCGCAGGTCCCCAAGAGTAGTTATGACACATTCGATACATATTTCAGACGGAGAGTAGTACCTTCAGAATAGTCTGATGTAAACAGCACAACACTATCATGTATGAAGACATGGCACCGCTTCGCCACTTCTAGTTGGTTTTCGCAGGACTGCGTGAGAATTTGAGTCATGCCCCGTGAGTCCGTGAGGGTGTCATAGCATCAGTCTGGATTTCACCAAGTGCTGTTCCTTATAAGACCACACTGTCACCCATGAGCTCTGTGACTCTAGGCAAAGCTTTTGGCCTTGCTCAGTCTTCCATCTTCTATCTGATGGGATTAATATATTCCTTGACCAATTTCCCTAGTTCACCTGTTGGGAGAATCGAAAGAGATCGCAGGTAAGGAAGCTCTGAATGGGGTGGCATGAATAAGGTGGCCTCAATGGTACAACTGCAATGGGTTAGGGACCCAGAACGTGAAGGGTCCCAGTCATTCTGGCGGCAAACGCACCCAGCTCAAAAGCACCAGGAAGAGGCGCTAAGACCTGAGCTGGCCTGATGGTGGGGCATGGTGGGGCGGGGCAGGAAATAGAGACAAACCTGACTTGAACAACATTAAAAAAATTGTTTTAAATAAAAATAAATGAAGTGTGTCAGAAGAGCAGCTGAACACGCATCAGGCCATCTCACACTCAGCCTGCCCTGGACTGCTGTGACAAGTCCTGGGCCCCCCAACTGTCACGTGTCAAAACCCAAGGGATCAGCATCTGGGTAACACCCATGCATCACTGCCAGGGCGCCCTCAGCTGCTGCCAGCACACTGTCCCGATGCCTCGTGTGACCTTTCTGTTTGTATAATTTCTGGAGTTTTCCAGGGAAGGCTGTGAGCGGATATGTTATGGTAATGGGCCTATTCACTAAAGCCTAGAAACTGATAACATTTTATTTTTATTTTTATTTTTTTATTCTCACCTGAGGACATTTTTTCATTACTTTTAGAGGGAGAGGAAGGGAGAGAGAGAAAGAGAGAAATATTGATGTGAGAGAGAAACATCAGCTGGTTACCTTCTTGTACACACCCTGACCTAAATCGAACCCACAGCCTGGGCATGTGCCCTGATTGGGAATCGAACCTGTGACCTTTAGGTCTCCGTATGGGACAACACTCCAACCAACCAAGCCACACTGGCCAGGGCCTGATAACTTTTTATCCCCATCACTGTGAAGTCTGTTCAAGAATTGTTTTTACTGTAAGCTTCCTGCTGAGATATTTTTGTTTGTTTTTTATTGAATTTATTGGGGTGACATCGGTTAAGAAACTTATATAGGGGTCAGTTGTACAGTTCTATAATATATCATCTGTATGGTGTGTTCACCACGCCAAGTCTCCTTCCATCACAATTTATCCCCCACCCCCCCTCCCCCCAACTTCCCTGTTTCTCTAGTAATCACCATATCTGCTGAGTTTATAGTCTGGGAATAATCTAATAAGTTTGGGAGCTTCATAAACTCGTTCCTCTTACTATCATAGTACAATGCTTCCTGGGACATTCTCCACAGATTTTAGCGGATTAATTTTTCTTACATTGGTTGGCTGTTGGAATCCCTGACATACTCCTTGACAAAGGCAGAATGAAAAGAAAGATGCTAGTTCACAAAGTTACATGTTTAAGTCTAGAACGAGATTTTTCACGATCACTGGAGCAATTAACAACCATCCATGAGTGTGCATTCTGGTGTTAAATCTCTCCAAATGCTTGGCAATCTCTGCTGCCTCTCACACGTTCTGAAACGTGGTTTGGGAATACTTCTCCCAGAATACCTCTGCCATAAAGTAAAAGTAGTTTTAGCAGCCTGCTAAATAGAGTTCTTACAAAGAGACATTCATTATTCATTACTCACTTTTTCTTCATTGCTGCCCACCAGGGACCTCAGAAGTTTTCACACATAGGTATTTGTGAGCCTGATCTTCTGAGAAGAAAGTTTTGAGAAAAAATAAAGTAGTTGAACTGCCCTGATCATGGCATTCCCTGGTTCACAAAATGAATGGAAAGGGGATATCTACTAAGTACAGGGATGAATCTGGCATGGGTGAAAATAGCACATAGTAGGGAGTCGTATGTAGTCATCATAATAACAGAGAATAAAATTCAAGATTGTAAGGCCTCATCTGTGAAAACTACTGTATTGTGTTCCACCTAGTAGAGAAAGTACATATTGGAGGTTTTTCATTTCGAATGCCTTTTCAATATTTTTGGCTGGGCAAAAGATTATTTCTAGAGTTTGCAGGTGCACAACTGAGCTATGTATTTTTAATTGGCTCCTGGGGCCGTGTGGCTGACATTTATCTTCCACGACTTAACATGTTTAATCTGTTTAGCTTTGGATGGGGCAGAAAGTTCACCAGCCACTGTTTTTACGTTACTTAGACCTCCGATAAGGGCTGCCGAGGGCATAAGGAAGAGAAGACTCATATTGAGTCTCTGCCTCCACTGCTAAAAGAGTGAAAAGCAAAGAATCATGGGAGACTTTAAATGGATTTAAACAGAGTGTTTACTGGGAACAGAGTGGAAGGTTTAAGCTTTTTTTTTAAAATTGTTATTTCAGGTGATTATTCATTCTCTGAATTTTTTGGGTTTCTGAATCTATTTGATTTCATGGCCAAAAGTTAATTTGGCTTTCTTTTCCTTCCCCTTATTTCTGGGAGAAAGTAGGGATAAAAAAAAAAAAACCCAATGTATATACTTAAGAAGAAAACTGTTACATTCTTGACTTTGCAACAGACATTCAGATTTTCAAGAATAGATAACAGAAGCGGTGCTAGGGCACCCATTGTTTTCTTGTTTTACATTCTTTACTGCAATACTAAAAGTTCCCAGCGTTTCATCTTCTAATGGATGACTTTTATATTTGTGATTGGTTTCATTTTCTAGATACAAGGTGAAACTGTTTTGCCACTAATATTTTCATGTCTGAGTTTTCGTATCTTTGGCAGTTTACTTTGCCCTACATTGCTTTCATTCGTCATGTGCTAGGCACTGAGAATGGGAAGGTGAAGGGCAGCGTCCCCGCCCTCAGGGCCCTCACAGGGGGCAGTTTCAATGCAGGCTCACAGGTGCTGCGATAGAAATGGACATAAACTGCAGGAACCCGGGAGAGGAGCGTAGTTTGGACCTGGGCCTGGGTGTGTGTGTCTTACATTCTCATGTAAGGCAGGAACTGGATGAATATAAATAGACATCTAATAAATTTACTGAATACAGATACATGGTAAATGCCTCCTATACATTGCATATTGACCATGATGTTCACCTTTCAATTTATCTTTCTGAATCTATTAAATCTACTGAATTGATCTTTATATAAAATTCACATATATTTCCTTTTGTCTTATGAAAGTAATTAAGATACTTTAAATACCTAAAATGAACCATCTTTATCTTTGAGGAGCTGTATCCAGAGACATGTTTCCCCAAGGGTTTTAATTTTATTATATGTAGAGAACAATCCTACCTGTTGTGAGGTGAATACACGAGTACACAGGGTTTGTAGTAGCTCTGTTAATGGGATAATGAATGATGTGTGTTTCCAACCAACAGGGTATCTACCTAATTAATCCGAGTTTATTAGCAATCTCTGAGCCTTGCTATGACTCAAAAATTAAAATAACATGCCATTAGAAGTAAGAAAACAAAGCAAGATAAATAATTCCTTCACCAATACAGGGCCTCATGCCTGATCTCTTTTATGAAAACCAGAAGGAACGGATGTTAGCTTCACATTTATTATGTATCAGAACATCTTGCTGGATGCTGCCATGTGGTAATTGATGTGCATTGTCTTCACCCCCAGGGGGCTTACAGGCTAGTTCCATGCAAAGGTGTTAAAGAGGACAGACATAATAATCTGATATGTGATAAGTGACGTGTTAGTATATTAATAAAGACCAGTGGATCATAAAAAGGAGTAATTCTACCTGAATGTATTCTCTGAGAAGGCATTATAAGAAACAGACATTTGAATGGGACCTTAGAGGATTTTGTAAGGGAGTAACAGGGACTCCATGCAGCGGGAGCCCCAATCAAAGTTGCAGGTGAGTTGAAGCACGTGCTCCACATCAGAAGGAGAACAAGTGGACTGTGCCCTGAGGGAAGGAAGCCTGCTGCCCCCACGGCATGCCCAGTGTCTAAAACTCTGCAAATTGTGAGCTGAACTAAGGGATCTGATTGTGTGATCAAAACTTTAGGTATAGAGTGGATAGAAACTCAAGGTTGAGAATAGCCCAGTGGGTAGGCTGTATCAATGCTAAAAAATCTTGTAAGTAAATACTAAGTGTGTGGACTTTATCCTGTAATTTAGCACTTCCTAAAGTATATTCCTTGAAATATCAAAGCTGAAGGATGTTAAGAAGTATCACTCAACAAAAGGGTTCTGTTGTCAAATAAGTTTGGGAAATACTGGTTTAAACAAAATTAAATCAGCTTCTTTGCTTAGATTTGCATTGAGCCTTTACTCTGAATATGTGCATTGTAAAGCTCCTAGAAAAGTCCATAGCATTCTTCAAATTTCTAGGATCCTGGACCATCTATTTTAAGGCAGGCCCCTTGCCAGCTGGTGTTCTCCATGGCACATTGTATGGAATTTGCTCAAAGCAATGGGGAGGCATTAATGACCTTTCAGAGGGAGACTGTATCATCTGAAGTTCATTTTGAAAGATTCTCTGGTCTTCTGAAGAATGCACTGAGGTAAGGCAAGACCAGAGGCAAGGAGACCAGGTTAAAGACAGGTGCAACGGTTCAGGCCGGAGAGGATGAGAGCTTGCCCCCAAGGATAGAGAACAAGGAACCACGAAATGCAGCTGACATTTCAGAGGTAGAACTTGTCAGAGCAGCCATTAGAGGTATATGGGGTGTGCCCTACCCAGAGACGCCTGGCCGAGCAGGTCACAGGGCCCTGAATCTGGCCCACACTCTTTGTTCCCATCCAGGAAGGCCATCTATTTCTAAGCCACAGCTAGCAGTTTCCCCAGTTAATGACTGAGGAGTTGTGGGAAGAAAGCAAGAGATACATTCAATATGACTCATATTTTTTAAATGACCATATGGCTAAAGAAGCCTTAATTTTTTTTAAACTTCTTTTAATTCTTCCAAAAAGATAGTATCCAAACTCATAAGTATCTGAAGGAATAACGAATGTGCAACTCTACTGCTTTGAACAGTCTCTACCAAAATCCATGGTTTATCTCCAACACACATTCAAATAGCCATCCTATCCTTACACAGAGAGTTTTTACAAAGACCTTGAACCAAGGCTTACAAACTCAAATGCCTACCCAGCCCACTCAGGCATCATATAGCAGGCTGAGTGTTCACATATTAAACTTACAGGAAAGTACTTCACTTGTAAAAAGAAATATGCTCTCTTTTATTTGTCTTTGAATATGAAGTCTCCTCCATCTATTTTTTATAACCAGTTTTGATGGGAACATGGATAGTGAGCAATATTTCTCAATTCCAAGAAAACGCTCTGGACAGTACTGGTGACTGCCAACTCGCATGGCCGCATATTAGGAACACAACCAGGGGGCGGGCAGTTATTCTGATTATTCAGGAGGAGCTGGTGATTTGAATTTTTACATGAAATGTCTCTAGTTTTAAATGTTGACAGACATTTTTACAATACGCAGCGTAGGCTAAAACACACACAGACACACACGTACACACATTTGGGCCACTGGTTGACGATTTCTACCTTAGTTCGTATGGGCCTAATTTTTTTAAGTTTATGGATTTAAAATTTATATTTTTTAGGAAGACAAGGTGTTAAATGACCTGCTCAGTTGCTCTGCAAACCCATGTTGAATTGCTGAGTGAGAGGCGAAAAGCCATGTTCCCTGAAGTAATGATTAGAACATGTTCCTATTTTTGCATTATGTCTTTACTGTGGGAAGACAGACCGAAAATCTGGAGCCTGCAGGAGTGTAGCGCTTAAATCCAAATAGCATCATCACTGGAGGTGAGGCATGAGAGTCTGCCAGCATAACAACTGCATGGAGTGTGAGGTCCGGTGCTGTAAATAAGGAGAGGCTGCGAGTATGCATTTTCCATTGTAATTCCTATCTGGTGGATTCTGTTTCTCACGGAGGGGGATGCGGAATAGCATACTGAGTGAGGCCTTGGTGTCGGGGGGGAATGGGAAATAGTGAAGGGGGCTTTAGTTCTGGGGCTAAAATGATGTCACATCTTGGTTCATGACAGAACCTTCCTAATGGCTCACATGTGAGCCCGTAGATTGGACCCATGTGTTTGAAAAGAGGAGTTCGCACATGTGTGGTAATCACCATCATTCTAAAGAAACTTTGAGGAGGTGTTTAGTTCCTGCTGATAGGGAAGATTAGAATCAAGAAGGTTTTATGAATAGAAAATGATGAGCAGACGAGCCTGGAAGGAAATGGAAATGTGATGAGATTAGTAGCCGATATATACCTCTCTGTAGGGGAAAAAAACTTTAAGAGACATCAGGCTGGGAAATGCTTTATTTCCTGAAGTGCAAAGAAGAGATTTGGACAAAGCTGTAATCTCAGCTGCCGCTGCCAAACTGAATTGGTCAAGGATCTTTCTAAAGAACTGCCATTTAGCAGTTGCTGGGTCTAACCATGGCGAGGAAAAGATGCCTTCATTGTCCTGAGATGCAAGGTTTACACATGCATTCAACCAACAAATGTTTATTGAGGACCAGCTATGTGCCCACGCTGTGCTAGCCCCTGGAGTGGCTCACAGACCCGTGGGAATCGACGCCCTGCAGAAGACAGACCGCAGGTGCTCAGAAACGGTCTCTGGGGAGCCTGTGATTAGATTCTGTGCTGGGGCTCCACAGTATTGTGGCATCTTAGGAAAAAGAGAAGGATTACAAAAATGCATGGTGTGGCCCCAACATCTAGGTTCCATGGTTCCACAAATCATAGTGTGCCTATAGCTTGTGCCTTTTAAAAAATGTTTTAGGAAAAACAAGCTTTCTGAAAGACACTCCAGAGTAAACTCTCATCTGATTTATCTAATCTATTCCAGTGGATTTTCTTGTTTCCTCTGCAAAGGGCCTTCCCTGTACAAAGGGAATGCACCTCTTCCTGTTGAGAAAGATTCTCTGTGCCTCCTAGACTCACCTCTTCCCAAAATGTCACCTACCTTCCTGTTTTCCTTGTTTCCTCCCCTCTTGTCTTCCCTGCCTCACTCCACACTTGGTCCTTTCTCCCCCTTTCCTTTTTCCTTCTTCTTGTCTTGTCCTCCTTTCCTCCTTTCCTTTTACTTCCTAATTCCTTTCTTCTTATTTCAGAGAAAGACTTTCCCCTATAAAATAAACCATTCTGTGAATGTATTCTACTTAGTAAGTGTACATCTCCTGAAATATCCAACTTACTGAAACCGGAAACAGGGGGGACAGAGTATTTCACAGTCCAGAGATCATGTTCCTCAATGGTACCTAAAAGCAAGCACGGGGGTGAGGAGGTCAGTACAGAAAGCAGGATGGTAAGTGACCAGAGCACCTAATCATCCCCAAATAATTAATTCTTAATGCTAAATCACAGGTCAAATAAATCACGTGTAATAAAACCCAGAGCAGATGGTTTAAGGCTGGCTAGATTCTTTTCCTACATGGAAAATATGGGTCATAGTACATTTAATTTTAGCTCAGTGATTTCACCTTTCAGAAGGTTTATCTTTAAGAGTTGTTCCTCCTTAGAGACCTACCCTTTAATTTACTGTTCATACATAGCTTTCCTTCCAGAAAAGGCTGAAAACGCTTGTCTTCCCAACTACGCTGTAACCTAAGCCCATAGGCAGACAGGTCTGAATTCCAGCCCTCACCTTGGTATCAGCCCTTGAGTATTCTTTGGGGAAGATCATTTCTCTGCTTCTCCTCTTGTGAAGAGGAGATAGAGTTGTTTTCAACCTCTCTGGTCTCTCGAAAGGATTAAGTATTTAGTGTTTATGAAGCATTTTGCAAATTAAAAATAAATATAACATCTACTCTAAACATATCTCTTTTTTTAAGGGTTTAACATTGTGAAAACTACCTAAATCAAAACCTCTGCAATATTGAAATCACACACATGAGGATTTATGAATGCAGTGCTGGAAGGGCAGCTTGGAATTGTGGGACCGATGTCTTGGAAGACTGAGGTTATTGCTAGTAACATGCTGTTGGGCTGTGAAGCTCATCTGTCTAGACCTGTTTTCTCATCTGTGAAACTAGTGGACTGAACAGGAATGGAGTATAAACTCTCACTTACTCTAGAGTTCTTTTAACGCCTCGTGACTCCATGCTTTCCTGAGTATAATAGAGGTAAGAAAAGGCAGTTTCCCTTTGCTATGAAGTTCTCCATACATGTAAAAACATGATAGGGGTGAGAAAATGCTCAGCAGTGGATCCTGTCACCTGTCGGCCTACATACGGGTGACCGAGAATGGAGACACCCAAGCACACGTACATGGGGAAAGCTGTGCTATCTGCAACTGCTCTTGTAAGAAACGAGTGCAAATAGATAGGCTTCCTCAATGAAATTAATTTTCAGTAGTCATAGCATCTAAAATCCTACCCTTAGAAAGGGTGTCCTTTGGATCCAGTGATCTCTAGACATAATGTTTTAAAATGCAATCAGATCTAACAGAAGAGTATCATACTTATAATATTAGTAACTTATTACAGGGCTTCCTAATCTTTTTCCTATATGGTGCACACAAAATATGATAATATCTGTACAAATTCTTTAGTAAAAAGAAAGGCTAACCCCAGCCAGAGGTGAGTAGCCCTGGGGTCCAGCTCTATGTGGTTACACTCATCTACCCAAGAGTTAGGAGGATCAATATTGCTGCATATCTGTAATCTACTTGACACTTGGAGTTGGAAGCTATGACTTCGTTGAAATAGCTTTATCTTTAGATTTCTTCCTTGCACAAAATCTATTAGCGGGACCCTACGACTTTTGATAATAAGAAGGAGGAGGGGAAAATAAACTTCTTTTGATTTTTATCTTTTATTTTAGAAGAATATAAGGTACAAAAATAGCTTATAGCAATCAAGAGCCTCAGAAGAAATAAAGTCACAGAGTACTCAAGAAGAAGAAGGAGTATTTCCAGGGCAGAGAGAAGGGATGCAGAAGCCAAGTATGAGCTCAGAGAGACTTGGCATTTGGGGTGCATTCAGCCTGCATAGTGGCAGCTGGATTAACAGTAACTGTGCTCTAGGAGCTGCATCTCGGATGTGCTGAGACCACAGCCCACCCGCCATGTGAAGAGTAAGCTGTTTGTCTGCTGCAGCTTCAGGGTGCCGCTGGCTCAGTGGAACAGCCACGGCCCACATGCCTTCTACCTGCCATCCTTACTGAAACGATGGGGCTGAGGCCAACAAAGGGGCATGTTCAGACGGTATGCAGAGGAAGGAGAATGTGGCCACTCTCACTATCTGAAGCAAGCATTGAGGTGAGAGGAAGCATAGGGTCGAGGTTGAGGGCACAGACCCTGGCCCCGGTTGAATTAACTTCATCTTTCATGTTTCTAATCTGTAGTATGGGGACAGTCATTCCTCCTTCTCCCAGGATTGACCAGAGGACAAATGTAATATTTGTGAAGCATGTAGAAGGAGGAGGGCCCGCACAGCATAAACACTAAGTGCCCAAGAAATAAGAGGCAACAGGAACTGGGAAACCCCCAGCCCCTCCACCATCCCAGATTCTTCATCAGGGAGAAGGGCCGAGCAGGTTTTGTGAAAGGGACTGACAATGTGGAAGTATAGCAAGGTAGCAGCAGAAGACGTAGCTGCACTGTATAAATGTGGGTCTCAAACCTTGGAGAGCTGACAGAAGTTGCCGTCATGACCCACACGTGGGGCCAGTTTCTAAGCAATTGAGGAAAATAGGAAAGGTGTGCAAAGACTGGAGACAGTCAAAGATGGTCCCAATGATCCAAGGAGGGAAAAGCTGGATTCTAGAAGCATGGCTACGAGCTAGATTTTGATCCAGAGCCACACTTGGGGAGAGAATTTTACACAGATGGTTAACAGATGCCTCTATCTCTACACAGGCTGTGCGAGGCAGGGACAAGAGCATGAGCTGTGATGCCAAAACGAATTGGGTGTAGACCTGCGTTCTGTCACTTACTGGCTCAATGGCCTCGCAAAAGTGACCTAACTCCCAAGTTTCATTGTCTCCAGCCAAAGAATAGAAATGGCAAAGCCTACAGCATTCCTGTGAAAAACAGGGACATTGTAAATGATCATGCCAAGGACTGAGCAAAGCAGGTATACAGTAAGGGATATTTTGTCACTATAACAAAAGAGGCAGCAGAACACATGGGTTAGGACAGAGATCAGCAAATTTTTCTGTAAAAGGCTAAATATTTTAGGCCTCTGCTTCAACTACTCAACTACTCAACTACGCTTTATAGCAGCAAAGCAGCCATAGATATTATGTTCATAACATAATATGAATGGGCATGGCTGCCTCCCAATAAAACTTTATTTACAAAAAGAAGAACCAGATTTGGTTGTAGTTTGCTAATCCCCGGTTCAGAGTCCAATTGCCAGGATTGAAATAAGGCTCTGCTACATATGAGCAGTGTGACCTTGGACACGTTTATAAATTCAATTTCCTTATCTATGAAATATATGTGATAATAGTAACTATCTCATGAGGTTGTTTTAACAAGTAAAGGAATTAAAGGAACAATAAAGCAGCATGAAATTCAATTTATTTATGAAATATATGCAATAATAGTAACTATCTCGTGAGATTGTTTTAACAACTAAAGGAATTAAAGGAATAAGAAAGCAGCATGAGCTGGCCTCTCACTGTGAGTCCTTGATACAGGGTAAGCTTTTGACACCTGTTACCTGTCATCATTATGATTATTGCAACGATCTAGATTGGGAGTCAAAGTCTCCAGTAAGATAAAATTTAATAAGGACAAATGTAAAATCTTGCAGGTTGGCCCCCAAAAGGAAAGCACGCATTAAGAGTTTATTGCTTTTCACAGGAAAAAGACCTAAGTAGTTTAATTCATTCATGTCACAAAGCTGTGTGACAGGGCTGTCATCCAGAATAAGTAGCGTCA
Organism: Micronycteris hirsuta; assembly: GCA_004026765.1. Lineage (NCBI taxonomy): Eukaryota > Metazoa > Chordata > Mammalia > Chiroptera > Phyllostomidae > Micronycteris > Micronycteris hirsuta. The sequence goes on along the minus strand of PVJI01000737.1, from coordinate 215,624 downwards.
TGGACTGAATAAATACATATGAGATTATCTGTAGGACTACACAGGTAGCTTGCACAGATCTGAATAAGTTTAACATGCTATTGTTTAGTCCTGGCCATCGTATTTTAAGGAGGAAGCTGGTATGTGAGAAAACACCTGAAAGAGGTAACCAGTATAGTGAATAACAAATCATTATGTATAATGAATGGCCTGAGAAATGATTATATGAATTAGAGTCTTTCAGTCTTGGGTAAGGAATTTCAAATATACTTAAGGATTTTATGAGTATGGCAATTTTAAAATATGGCCCCCTAAATTACTTAACTCTCATCTCATAAAGTAGGGCTTATGACCCTTCTCCTTGAACCTGAACTCTGAGACTGTTAGTGAGTAGCGTATGGATCACGTGATACTTGCCGGATTCTGGGCTCAGCCTTAAGAAATTGGCACCTGTTACTTTCTGTGCTTTAGGCCCTTTGCTCTTAGAACGCAGCCTTTATGCTGTGAGGAAGCACAAGCCACACAAAAAGGCCACTTGTAAATGCTGGGGCTGCTGACCTCAGCTACACCTGAGGTCCCATCCAGTGGCCATCATCATCCAACAGGCATACTTAATGCCTAGAGGCCCAGCTACCTATGACTGCGTTGGCATGAGAAACTCCAAGGAAGAGCTGCCTCATTCAACCCCTAGAACCAGGAGAGACAATAAAAGGATTATGGTTATTTTTAGCCACTTATTTTGGGTTATACCACAGTAGATAACTGAAACAATATGGAAGAGAACTTTGACTTTTTCTGTATTGTTATGAAGAGTAAAAGTAGTCTATCAAGCCACGGGCAGTCTAGGCTAAATATAGGCAAGTAGATTCAGGTTCAATATTATGAAGAGCTTTCTAAAAATTAAAACTATCAATTAATAAATGGGCTGTTTTGAGCTGTTATTGAAAACATCTAAACTGTGGCCAAATGATTGCAGGTCTGGATATTATAGAGAACTTGAGGCATGGGGGAGGTGAATTCGATAGGAATCCATGTATATTTGTTGGTCGATTTATCTCTCAATTTGCCTGGGAGAGAGTTTTGCAACAAGAAGGCACTGGATGAATATTTCATTAATAACAAATATTTATTGAATGCTTACTACACCTACTGTTATTGATGCTAAGGATACATCTGTGAACAAAACAGATGAAAATCTATGCTTTTTGGGGCTCAGGTTCTAATAGAGGCAGACATACAATAAATAAGCATATGTGTGTGTGTGTATATATATACACATACATATGTATATAATAAGTTAAACCACATAAAGATAAAGGGTCAGAGACAAATAAAGATCAGTGGGAGGAGGTATGTAATCCCTGAAGAGAGTTTTTAAAAAATATAGTGACCTATAAATAGCCATTAATTTTTGATAAATTAACAGTTGAGGAGAATGATGGAATTGAGCTCTCTATCTTAGAAATAATTGAACATATCCTCAGACCCTCATGTAATCACTAGGTACAAGTCAGTGACAAGACACAAAGTGTCAGTTCTAAGTCAGTTTACGTATTATATTCTACTGCAGAGAAACAACAAAAATAAATGTGTCACGCAATTTCAGTGAGTGAGGAGTGTGACCTTCCACCAGATGCCATAACTTCAGAATTCCCAATGTTCATCCATATTTTGTTTTATAAAGCTTTTTGTCTTCCAGGGATAGAATGAAAAACATGTTCCTCTTTGTAAAGTTGTCATAATCCACTGGGCCATATTGATTACCTTCTGGTTCTGCCTGGTATACACAGACCACAAGGGTACCATAGAAAATTGAATGGATTGTGTTATTCTTTCAGTGGTACTGAACTATTTGTGGTTCCTTTTGTTAGCTATAAACAACTGAAGAAATTAATCTTCCAGGCTTTTGATTAATTGCCAAACTGCTGATTATTGACCAATGATGAGAACAGAAAATCTAAGTTAGAATGGCTTGGTATTTTCTTGTCAGGTTATGGCAGATCAAGAAGACAATGGATAGTTCCTAAACAATGGCTAATTCTTTGCATCATTAATGAAAAATGATGCAAAGGAAGAGAAAAAAGGGACTTATCACGGTTAGTTGCTTTGATCTCCAGTGCTGCTACTTCTTCCTTATAAGCTAATTCTCATGATGTGATGAGGCCTATGGCAGTATGAAGCATGAAGTCTAAGAATATGATGGAAACATCAAAGTACAGACATCCTGGTACAAACATAGCTGGACATGTGAAGGGATCTAGGAAAGTGCTGACCTTAAACAAATAGACTGCCAGATATTTCTCCAGCAAACCAAAGAAAGAATTTGAAAACAACAAAGAATTGTAGTTTGGGGTGTGTGGTCAAAGGTGAACCACACACAAATCCAGAGAAACAAAGGAGAGGAGTGCTGTTTTATGGACTTGAGTGGTGCTGTGGTGAATGAAGACTCCACTGGAGCAAACAGAAAGTTGTAAGTATATACAATGAGGTCTGCCCAGAAAAAGTCCAGCCATTGTTAATGTAACAAGAACAGATGGCACCACATCGATGTAACCCGGTAGCTGAGGAGAGTGGACTGGAATCCACATGCATGAACAATGACAACTTCATTGCACTAGTCCGTGGGGACGGTAGACACTGTTGAGTGAGCATGTGTACTGTGTGGCTGTCACATTCAAAATGACTGAGCAAGTAAAGCAATGAATCTGCATCAAACTTTGCATTACGCATGAGCATTCCTCTGGTAAAACTATTTGGATGATTCAGAAGGCCGTAGCTATGGGCAACTGTGATTAACAGCTTCATCATGACCACAGCCCATTCATGTATCAAGTCTCATGCAGTTATTTTGTGAAATATCAAATCACCCAGGTGACTCAGCCCCACTACAGCCCAGATTTGGTGCCCTGCAACTTCTGACTTTTCCCAAAACTAAAATCACCTTTGGAAGGGAAGGGATTTCAGACCATTAATGAGATTCAGGAAAATACAATGGGGCAGCTGATGGCGATTGGGAGAACTGTGTGAAGTCCCAAGGTGCCTACTCTGGAGGGGACTGAGGCATCATTATCCTAGGTACAGTGTTTCTTGTATCTTGTATCTTCTTCAATAAATGTCTCTATATTTCATAGTACATGGCTGGATATCTTCTGGACAAACCTCATATGTAACTTTTCATTGGCTGAGTTATGGCAGTCTCTCATTGGCTGAGTTGTTACTGGGCAGGGGGAAATCTTTTCTTCCTCCTGCTGAGGTAGTAATGTGGTATCACTCCCTGTTGAAGATGCAAGGTGTATATCATATCTCTTTCTTTTCAGATCAGTAGTATGTGTTGAGTGACATGTATGTGTGTTGTCTCTCTTTAGCCTCCCAATTCCATTTTAGCTGAGCTTTATGCTTATGAATTTTCAGAAATAATAATGGAAATTAAGACATAGTTCAGTTCAGGAAACATTTAGTAAGAGTACACCAGCTTCCAGGAAAGAGATGCAAAAGACAAGGTCTCTGCCTTTGAATAGCTCACAGTGAACTGAAGGGGCCAAACACATGAATCGATCATGTCAGTAGATTGTAGATAAGTGGCCAGCACACTTTTAGAATTGCCTAGAAATCATTAAGAGGAATGATGGGATTAGTAGTGTTCTCAGTGATGTAAGTTGGTTATGAACCCCAGAGTGCATGGTTGAAACTTTGTCTATCTCTACCTGAACCCCACTCATAGAATCCTAGAGTGAGAAGCACCTGAAAGATAATATGTTATCAGTTTCTTTGTTATAGTTGAAGAAACAGGGACACTTCAGTATCTGAATGCGCTCTCTATTTATCATCATAGAGAAGAGTTTTGGGTAAATTAACTCTTCATTTTATTCAACAACACTTATTTGGCACTTAGGGCTGTACCAGCTGCCAGAATGTAACAATGAATAAGAGACCGTGCCTCATCTCAAATTGCTCAAGGTCTGAAATGACTGAGTGAAGACCAACAAGCAGACGCTTAAAAAGCAAGATGATAATTAGTGTCCTGGAGCTGTGCACACAGTGGAGTGGGAACAGGGTGATGGTGCCTGCCTCAATGTACAGGAGATAGGAATGGCTTTGCAGAAGCAGGAGTGTTTGATTGGAAGCTTCTAGAATGAGTCATGTGTTTTCCCAACAGAAGGCACTCATAGAGACCAACAGCTGTGCAATGGAATGGAGGTGTAAGAGCACAGCATGCTCAGGACTTCCCAGGCTCACAGTGTAAGTGAGCATAGAGGGAGGGAAAGAGGCAGATTGTGATTGTCCAATGATAATCAAGGCCAGCCAGCTCCTTGTCCTCCAGGAGGCCCTGAAGAATGGCATGCAGGTCAGATTTTTGAGGAAGAAATAACACTTTACAACAGTGAAGGCTAACAGCAGGGGTGCCAGGAGACTAATGTGGTAGTACAAGCAAGATGCAAATAAGGCCTGCCCGTAGGGCAGTGTGGCAGAGGAGACTGGCATAGGGGGTGCATGTGAGAAACACATGAAGGCCACTAAGTTTGGTTGGATGTGGACAGTTAGACAGAGCAGGGATTCTAGATGGATTCCCCAGGATTCCGGTGTGGACCAGTGTGAGGGTAGATGGGGGTATCAGTCATTGGGACAATGAAAATAGGAGGAGGAGGAGGTTGGAGGGTCGCGATTTCAGTCTGTGATTTGAGGGTGTTGTGGTACATGTGAGAGAGCCAGAGAGTAGATTCCTAAGTGGTTGAACATGTTTGTTCAGAGGTGGGGAATGAGGCTTAGCTGCAAGAGTACACAATGGAGAATTATCAGCATATAGGCGGCTATTGAAGCAATGGGTAAGAAAATGGAAGAAATATAGGTGGATCTCTTCCTGCCTTCGGATATAGGTGTCCAAAGGCAGGAGGGACACCTTGTAGTGATGTTATAGAATGCATGTCCACAGGCCCTTGAATGTTCTGTGGAGTGTTTTACAAGGTGAGACTGCTTTGGCTAAAGAGATTGTGCAAGTAGGAGCTGAATTAAAGCCTAATTCATTAAATAAGCATATGTAGAGCATGCTGTATGTGGCTTGACATGGATGAGAGCAGTAAACAAAAAAAGGCAAACTCTGTTTTGTCCTTATGCAGCCTATCAACTTAGGTTGGAGAATCATGTATGTAGTTAATTTCCACAATAGGAAGTACCACAAAAGGAAAGTACTTAGGGCAATTTAACAGTACATAATTTGGGAGGGGATTAGGGGAAGGGGCTGGCACTTGGCCTCTGGGGTCAGAGGAGGCATTCCTGAGGAAGTGACATTTCAGCTGGACCTAAAGGATAAGTAGGCAAGACCCAGGGGGAGGGATGGGGAGAGCACTCCAGGGAGAGAGGACGTCGTGTGCAAAAGCCCTGAGATGGAAGCATGTGCTGCAGGACCTGAAGGATACCTGGGCAGCCTGAGGCAGCAAGAGAGCTGAGTGCTTGAGGTGAGGTGGTGACGTAGGTGACCCAGCTCCCCGTAGCACACCTGGAAGCTACTTCGGGAGCCTGTGCAGCTGCCTCCCCTCCCTGCTTGCACACACCTTGAGGACCTGCGTTTGTCGATCCAGGTTTACTCCAAGGGAAAACATTTTTACAAAAGCAGAACCCTCAAGTGAGCAGTGAACCACAGCCAAGAGAGTTACTCTTTTCCTTGGCAGCCACCTGGCCTCGGACTAGCACCAGAGCTCCATCCCAGGGCTCACCGTGGGGCATTGATTGACAAGCAATGAGGAGGTGATTGTGTGCATGGTGAAGGCTGTGAGAGTTGTCTGGATTTGGAAAGAGGCTGTTCAAGCAGAAAAGAGAAGCAGAGGAGTTGAGCAGCCAAGAAATCAATGTGTTTTGGTCAACACAGCTCACCTGGGAGTATAACATTTTAGTTTGGCAGCAGAAGAACATGCCTCTTCAGAACTCAGCATGTCCAAGAATTAACTCAAGAGTCAAAATTCAGCCTTGGCACATATTGGCCTTAATGTTGTTGGGGTTGCGTGTGTGTGCGTGTGTGCATGTGTGTGTGTGAGAGAAATGTAACAAACCAATTGGAATAATAACCTTGGAAGGAAACTTGATTGATTTTTGAAAGAAAGCAAGAACTCCTCTGAAAAAGCCATCCTCCTAGGCACCTTATAAAAGAAACTAAACTAGATTCTAATTCCATCTTGCAAAAAGTCTTTAATTTGTTTTGTCAAATTTTTGGCCTTTTTTTCTCCATTATTCCTGTGAGGTTGGTTAATAGGTAAAAAACTGGATGACCAGGTGCTGTAATTCACTTGTTTTTCTCCTGTTGATGAGAGTACATCTGCATGTTCCTTCTAGTCTCCAAATGCATATTTTGATGTAATAAACTGTCATAGTCAAGGTAATGGTTTAAAGATTAACTGTAGGTTCTTCCAGGTCTTGTGGTAAAACAGAATTGCCAAAAATTCAATACTTGGTTTAGTGCTTCGTAACAATGGGACCTCTGTGCCTCAATTTTCTCATCTATGAAATGAGAATAAATAAACCTGTTCCACTTACTGAAGAGGGTGTTTTGGAAAGTGAATGAGATAATATATGGAAAAGTACTTTATATACTGTGTCACCATTCACATGTTATGTATGAATATGATAGTAATTCTCATCACTATTACTAAGAAGATTATTCACAGTAAAACTCAAAGACTTTTTACATCTTCCATGTGAAAATTTTTATATGTGTGCTCATCACATCTCTCCTCTTTCTCAGTTTTCACAGACATACATAAGAATAGAATCTTAGAGATATGAAAAGCGGGATCCATTTCTCAGAGGGAAAAAAGTTATTTTGTGACTGTCAAAATCATATTTTAACTGTCAAATGTAGTTCCAACCAGGCATCAAAATTGTGAATTGTATATCTCAGTTTCCTTTTGTTTATTAACAATGTAAGTCACAGATTTTATGTGAAGATGGAAAAGAAAGAAAAGAAAAGAAATGCTGAAAAGTTGGAATGGTAATGGTCAAGGATTAGAAGAAACACCCATGGCTTAACACATCATACTTGCTGTATTGTTCTTTGTGTCTGTTGTGGGGAGTGTAGTTTAGGTCTAGTAAGTCTGCATAAGTTGGCACATTTTGCAAAGCATTCCTATTTCTTCTTCCTCTTCACTCCATACTGCGAGAGGCTTTCCTCCCTCCTAACCTTTCAGCAGTGGTTTCCATTATTTGATTTAGGACATTCCCCTGCTTTTATGGATAAACTAAGATGAGTTGTGCATTTGACATGAACTATAGGAATAGGAAGAGTTGAGATGTTCTCAGGCACGGAATAGACCTTTTGTGGGTAGCAGGAAGAGAAGTGGAAAGAGAAGATTTTCTCCTTTCTGATTGTAAAATGCCTTCTCTTTCAAATCTCAGGTGACTGTGACAGATGGCGGTTCCTCTCCAAAACAGTCAACCATCTGGGTAGTGGTTCAGGTCCTGGATGAAAATGACAACAAGCCCCAGTTCCCAGAGAAAGTCTACCAGATCAAGCTACCAGAACGTGACCGGAAGAAGAGGGGAGAACCCATTTATAGGGCTTTTGCATTTGATAGAGATGAGGGCCCCAACGCAGAAATCTCCTACAGTATAGTGGATGGGAATGATGACGGAAAATTCTTTATTGACCCTAAAACGGGCATGGTTTCTTCCAGGAAGCAGTTTACAGCAGGGAGCTATGACATCCTAACGGTAAGATTATTCTGAACCTCAGTAACATTAATGAGGGGAGGGAGTCACTTTCTTATTCATGTATATTCCTTTGAACAATAAATCTTTAGAGTGAAATGTACAGATAGCATAGCAGTGGAAGGCTACTTCTGTTTCAATGGTATTCCTAAATAGTGATACCATTTCGTTGGGTTGTGTGCTATCAGCAAGCCCCCCACATTCCCGGTTCACAGCCTACTCCTTCACATATTCAACATACTTCCTGCAAGGCTAACTTGTTTCAAGGGACTGAGCGTAGGTGTAAACTGAGGGTAGGGGACTAGCAGAATGACATCTCCCACCTGCTACTCAATGTCACTCAACATGACTCCAGGAATTCCCAAAGAAAGCAACACTTGTAATTGTTGACAGTGTGGCAGAACATGAACTTAGCTGTGTGAATTATGAGACACAAATCACAGCTATATATTCTCTAAAAAACGAAAAAAGAAGCAAGTAAAAGTTGACTAAATTTTTCAGTGTTAGAAAATTAAACATAAACACAAACATGTGTGCCGTATTGAATAGAAATGTAAACTCCCACATCGAAGGCACCAGCCGGCTCCCCTCGCTGTTGACCACATTAGACATGCAGCACCTGTGCCGTCAAGGGGACTGGTCACCCTGCAAATGACGAGCACTTTCCAGGGTCCCCCAAAATGTCAAGTGTTGGTACCATCTACCATTCTTCTCTTAGTCCTCAACCTTCTCTGCTATATACAGTCAGTTCTTTATTATTTGAAAGGATGATCTGAATCTCTTAATTTATCTTTTGCTTCTACAGTCTGGACTTGAGTTCTCTCCCTACTCAGTAATATATCCAGAACAGTGGGCAGACAGAAGACGATAATAAAAAACCAGCCCTGTTTCTACCATTAAAAGCTCTGATGTAATAACTGCTGTGGCAGCGATGTGAGACTTCCCAATGGGAATCTTTGAGGACTGGATGGCCTGAAGTGGATACAGTTGGTGCCCCACCCGGCTTCCCTTTACCGGGCTGGCGCAGCTCTCCCCCAGCTGCTGTAACTGACTGTTGGCTGCTAAAGGCTCATAGCTGCCCTCTTCACCAGGGAGTCATCCTTGACTGCACTTCTTGGTTCCACATTCCCACCCCAGCCAGCAGCCCACAGCCAAGGACTGGCTGACACCCAATGCAAAAGTCCAACCCCCTAGGCTCCACGTGGATCCAACTCTGTGGTGCAGTCAATGACTCTAAGCTCCCTGTAGGATAAGGCTGAGATTAGACTTAAGCTGAGACCACATTCTTCCCTACCATCTTTCCTGTCCATCCTGCTGTCTTCATTTCCTTTCTCCTGAGAACACTTTCCCTGTCCCCAGAAACCATTTGCACTCAAATTCCTGCTCAGCCTCTGCTCCTAAGAGACCTGACCTAAGCCATCTCCCTTCAAGGGTCCTCCATCTCCCAGGAATTTTTAAAGGCTGTAACTATTAACTATGCATCTACAAATATTATTTTTAAATTTTTTATTTATTGATTTTAGAATGGGAGAGGAAGGAGGAGAGAGAGAGAGAGGCATTGATTTGTTGTTCCATTTATTTACGCATTCATCAGTCGATTCTTGTATGTGCCCTGACCTGGGATCAAACCTGCAACTTTGGTGTATCGGGACAATGTTCTAACCAACTAAGCTACCTGGCCAGGGCCAAAATGTTATTTTTAACGTAGTATTTTAAAGTCCTTTATTTTTACTTTCTCTCAGTGGTGAATGCTTGTTGGACTTAACCGCCCCGCCCCAATTTAAGTCCAGGACACCTTAACAGTGAACTGTGCACACGTGGGTGAGGAGACAGGCTTTCCTCAGCTTTTATATCAGACCCTGCAGAAGAATCCTTAACCACCTTGTCCCCACCCCACTGCCTTCGGGCGCCCAAGCTTCCTGGCATAACTGGAGGGGCTCTGAGGTGGTTAGAGCAAGGCTGCTGCCTGTCCCACACCTCCTCCCGTCACTCGTCCGGGAACTGTGTGAGTGGAATCCTTCTCCAGAGTGAAGCAGAAGGAAGGAGCTGCAAAACATGACCACAGACACACACACTTCTGTGCACACACACTTTATTCCCACTTAAGCAGGATTCACAATGCACTTTATTCCCATTCATGGCCATAAAACACTAAAAATTGTAAGTGAAATATTTGTTTTTCAAGTTTTCCACATCTGTAAAGTTGGCGGTGGTCCAAATCACCATCTGGCGAATGCGACATGGGGCCCCCCAAGACCGAGTTGTTTCCTCCCAATTCCTGAGGTCACGTTTCCCAGATCTCCACTCTCTTCTTCCTTTTGCTGACACTGCGATGCATGTGGACACTCAGCTCAACGGTATGTGAGTGCTAGACCCAAACCTCCGCAAGCTCCAATCCCTAAGACAGCTTTCTGTGTTCTCTCCCTGTGTGAGTAGATCAAGGCGGTGGACAATGGGCGCCCACAGAAGTCCTCCACGGCCCGCCTGCACATTGAATGGATTAAGAAACCACCCCCTTCACCTATACCGCTTACCTTTGATGAGCCGTTTTATAACTTCACAGTCATGGAGAGCGATCGAGTCACCGAGATTGTGGGGGTGGTGTCCGTGCAGCCCGCTAACACCCCTCTGTGGTTTGACATCGTTGGTAAGTGTGAGTCCTCTGGAGCTGTGTGGGCAATGTGATCATTGACTGTTTGGAGTAACTAGCAAAAAAAAACCCCAAAACAAAAACTGCTAATGATTAGTGCTAAGATTAAAACATGTATCGTGCTGGAATGCAAAAGAGCCAGTAAAATGAATAATAGACCTGTGCTTTCGTTCCGACTCTGTAGCTAAGCTGAACAGAAAGTGCTCTCTGGCTGAATTTTCCATAGTATGTTATTTACTGCAATCTTAATGTCTTTCTGTGTGTCATTTAAATTCTATTGTCACACTTGGCTAATCTCATTTCTAAATGTATTGATGGTACTAGACTTGCTGTCCTTCATTTCTCTCTTTTTCTTCACCTTTTTTCTGCATTCTGTTCTTTTTTTTTTCTGCTCCCGACTGCCCTGCTTCAAGGTGGCAAGCATGCTCGAGAGATGTTCTATATTCTACAGACAGCTTGTGGGCAGAACTGTTCAACAGAAGGTACCCTTAGTGCAAACACATTTGCTAAAATACAGCTATCCAATCTGCCTTTACAATTTTTTTAAGCAAATTAAATGACATCTTTCATAACTGCCTGTGACAGGCTGAAGTTCAGCCCACAGACTCCATACATGCCTCGAACGGCTATTGCATTACTTGGATCTAGTGACTCTTTTGTTTGAGATTTGATGGGGTTTGGATTTCGGGTGGGGGTTGTTTTGATTTATTTTTAGGTTTTTTTCTTTGCTTTTGTGGTATGTGGGCTTTTGTTGTTTTGTTTTCATCTTGTTTTGTAGGTTGGTCTATTTAATGGAGCCTTTTCCAGTTGAGAACTAAAAAAACATATCCCCACTCGTCTGCTCTGCAGCAGTAATGCCATTCCTAGACACGCACACACACACACTCACCAGGAAGAGTTTCCTGGCCGCTGTCCACAAAAGGAAGGGCAGGAAATGGAACCTAGATATATAGCCAGTGAGAGCTTCCCTCAAGAGCTGAATAGAAAAAGCAGATGGGAGCATGCAGGATAGACCTTGGGAGCCAACCTTTGAATTCCTTGAAAGCAAGCAAGCAAGCACACCAGGCTGCAAAAGGAGAGGGTAAAAAAGCATTACTGCCCTCACAAACCGGCAGGGAGAGGCGGTGGACAGGAAATAAATTCAGGACCAGGAAACACCACAGGCTGTTGCTAAGAGGAGAGAGGGGAGAGCGTGTGCCAACCCTGGATCTGACTCTGCTTGCGCTGGAGCTGACTTCCCACGGTTCTCCGTGGGAGGCGGGGAATCCAGATTGCTGGTCTGGGGGAATCATTTCCTTCCACATGTCACTGCCTGGAAAGGATGAGGAACCTGCCTCTCTTCCCAGGAATGGCTTGATCTGGGGAAAGCATTTAGAACATTCCACATGTGCTTTAATGAGGCACAGAGAACGAATGCCCCATGACCCCCAATCAGACCTCAGTAGAGGGTCCTCTGAAGTCCCAGAAAGAAAGGGCTCATTTTATGGAATGATGGTAGAACATCTTTGTTTTACTTAATTGGCATTAATCACAGCATCGCTGTACATGGCCATCCCCATTCCAGGCTTTCAACTCCTTCTTCATCTCCACTTAATGCATGTGAAATGGAACTTCCTCTGATCCATGAAAGATGTCTCTGCTTCTGCATCTCCTCAGTAACTTTCAGCTCATTAAGTTATTATCTGCTGCAGCCTCTTCTCTCTCAGTGAAACAAAGGGTTGCATACACACGTCTCCTGGTTGTCTGTGCTGTCACCTTCGGTGATTCCTTCACCACCACCCCCAAAAGTGCATTTCAGTGTCAACGTGTGCCCTCGGTCCCAGGCCTCCAGGGGCACGTGTGATAGAGACTTCTTCTAAATAGGCCATCGGACAGTAGAGTCAAAACTCAACCAGCTAGGGGCTTCTTGTGTGCTGTCCTAAGCTGTGGGAGGAGCTGCCCCTCTCAGCAGCCACCAGTTTATCTCCCTGCTGCCCTGACTGTCCAGTTTGCAAGCACCTCGACAGCCTTCCAGCAGTGCTTCTGTCCCCTGCATGATCCATGCATGCAACCTCCTGACCCTCAGCACATCCCACCACCTTCCCCGCCCACCCCTGGATGTCCTTGCTTGTACTCCTCTTCAAAAACTCTGCAAGTATACCAGTCTCTGATGCCCAGTCTGACCCAGTTAGCCAAGTCAATTTTGCAATTCCTCAGCATCCCTGCATGTGTGTGTATATGATTGCATACAGGTAAGCATGCCTAGTAGCACTGCATGTAACCTTGCTTGCATGTTTTTATATTATCATTATTAGTGCTGTAGTATATTTTCAGTCATGTTTATCCTATCTCTGTTCTTCAACCTTAAGTTTGATGCCCTTCTCTCCTCATCCCTTCCTTCTGCCAGTGCTTCTGTTGCAGTCCACCGAGGGTGTGTGGAAAAAGCAATGGTGACCAATGGAGAAGGCCCAGGTAGCCAGTGCCCTCTCCCTACCAACTCCCTAGGCAACTCATGCTGCCTGAGACCAACTCAGAGGCAGTGTGACTTTCCATTGTATTCCCAGCCATATCACCCACTGCACCTTTGACAAAATGAGAACGCTCCAAGGTAACAGGGGCACTTTACAAATGACAGCCCTCCCTAGAAGGAGTCCCTTTAGGCTGTTCCAATTATATATCTGAGAATCATTCTCAAAAACATGGTGTCAGTTTTCTGTTTCTGCATCTTTGCGTTTCTAAATGCTATGCTTTCCCCACAGAACCCTCTCGGTTTCAGTGGACTGAGTAGCTCTTTTAATGAAGACCACAGGGTTGTCCCTCTGGTCTGTGACGCTTCCCTCATGGGGATCTCACTGGACATCTGGTAACATCTAGCCAAGCTTCTGCAAATGAAACTCACTCAGCCGGAGGCCCAAACAGAACATGATTTTATTTCCACTCCCACATCTAGCCAACAACATCTTGAAATACCAACACTATTTCACTGCAAAAGTAAAATCTTTTCCCCAGGTGCTGGTTGCTTTCAGTATAGAAATGGTCTCTCTTCCACCAAATCTCCCTTTTGAAAATCCTTTCTAATCTACAGTTGTTTTTTTCAGTCTGCCGACGTCTTTTTCTTTCTCGACAAAAACTATTGTTTTCCTTATCATATTCAGATGTTTCATTCTCACTTTCAAGATTTCTTGCTTCTTTTTCCTTAGCCATTGAAACTTTGCTCTCTCTTTCCTTCCTCCTTACCTAAGCATCTTCCCTGGCCATGCTAACAATAGAAGGGAAATAGAAGGCATGGTGCTTCTCAATGAGTAAGAAACCTAGAAGTGCACTAGAGTCAAATGCTAAGAGTAGACACAGGGCATGGATCTGAAATGAGGTCTCAGGTTAAAGTGTAGGTCTCTCCTAGGTCAATACTCTGTGACTTTTCCGAGGGGAGTCAAGGCTTTCTTCCCTTATAAACCTAGTGCGCCCAGACACCTTCCTGACACTCAGGGTCACAAAGAACATAACATCTTGGCCTAACACTTACAGCTTACAAATGCTGTAATTGCTGAATTCGCATTAAGTGAGCACAAATAGTGTTTGAGCATGCTTTCCCCGCTGAGAGCACAGTCTCCTCATTTCCCTATTTGCACATCTACCAAATTCTTGTGTAACTGCATTTGTTTCCTCCCACCGTAATATGAATTCACAAAAACTGGATGGCCAGCCCAATTTTCTTCCCAAGCCTGGACTTCCTGTACCAAGGATCTGCCAGTCACTTCCTTGAGCCTCCAAAGAGACCTCTGTTTACAAGATGTTATGCAGTCAAAGTCTCCTTAGCTTCCAGAAGTAGAAGCCCAACTTGTAACCCAGTTAAGAAAGCTGTTATTAAAAAGAAACATAATAAAATTCAGCTGTTCTATGTTTCAACAGCCCCGCGCACAGCATGTTCCTTCTATGTGTTAAAAGTGGAGAAAATGAAGGAAACAAAATTAACCCATAATCCTTTGTGGCCTTATCACATATCTTCACACTTCTCAGGAGACTGTGATTTTAAGTTAGTAGCTCTGTGATTTACATAATCTCTAATGTGCACACAATGAGATTCACCATTGAGTCCCCAAATCTTTATCCCAATGGCAAATATTTGTATTGTAAAGACCACCATTATCACACACTGAATAATTCCTCTTCTCTCACAGCTTGATGGGTGATGTTGCCACCCACTTTTCCATCTTCATGCTTGATCTAAACTACAACATTTTTTTCTGATAGAAAGTAAGCAATAATATTATCTTTGTTGATTTGCCTCACCCAGTGCGTAGAGAGGGGAGCGGCTGTTCTTGGATGGTGTGAGCTAGGACATAGGCCCCGCTCTACTGGAAGTACCTCTCTGTGTCACAGGTAGATAAAGACTGCCTGGACCCCTATTGTCACAGGCTTCTGCAGATGGTGGGTTCTTGGATGCTTCTGTCTCCTATGCTTGCACCTGTCCTTCTTGAATCTTGTCCCCAGTGCAGCCCTCCCTTATGAGGGTTGGATCAAGGGAACAAGTTAAACTGTTTGGTAGCACCAGCAGCAGCCCTGTTCTCTAACTAGAGCTTGGACTTGTCTGGGTCTTCTCTTCCCAAATGGTCATACTTCTTACTGCCAAACTCTTACCCATCCCTCCTGAAAGAAGCCGTGTCTGTGTACCGTTTCTCATACAGCCATCCCTCCATCGGGGTGACGCCCGCTCAAAGTTGTCTGGTGGACATCAAACACGTCCTTTCTCTTATTCCGCGCTCAGCCCCTAATTTGATCCCAAACAGGCATCTCTTTTCTCCATAGCAACAATGCAGACCACGGGAGCACACCTGAAGAGATTTTAGGGAAATAGTAAAAAGCCTACCCAGTGATTCCATATTCATTGTTTTAAGAAAATGAACTTGAAATCCAATTCTAGGAGGGATTTTCCTTCCTACCACTGTTTCCTGACCTCCACCCCACATCTCCTGCCTTCTGTGTAAATATCCTTTTCAACCCGTGCTGTGCTTGCTTCATTCCAAGGCAGAAAAATTAGTCACGATCAAACTGTAACTGGTGCATAGCATTTTCCCGTAAGTTCTGTGTACATGCAGAACTTGAATGAACAGCTTGTGAGTGACTCCCTCAATTCATTGAGATTCAGCCACTTGGTGTTTTGGAAGCTTCTCACATAACACTTCCCCTTGATAATGACTAGATTTCAGTTAGTATTTTCACAATTACACAGAGAGTGGGATGGAATCATATGCTAGGGGAGGAGCTGGAAGCTTCTCTAAAGGGGAAGCAGTGTGATATTCACCATTGGAGCTCATCATGGAGAGGGGGTGGTGCTCCACGCCCTTCTTTAGAGAAACATTTGACTGAATTGTGGCCCAACACCTGCCGCCCAGCCTATTCAAGCGGTAGCGGCTGCCTCAAAGTATTTCCATCCTTGTCCCGTTTTTAAAAGCTTTGTAGAACATTCCGACTTGCTATGTTTAACTTTAGAATCCAACAGAAATCCAAGATGCCTCTTCTGCTCTTCATTGACCCTATTACACCTGTCCTGGCAGAAAACGGTCACAGAGAAATGTCCCCAACATGAGCTATCTGTTATGTGGGCTGTTCACAACCTCGCTTTAACCCTCTCTGCCGCACGCCCCCGCAGCAGCGCCTAGGCCGCGACTCTCCTAATTTCCCACTTTGTTGAAACTCAGGCCAGCTTGGCAATGTCCTCCCTCTCTCCCCTTTTTTGTTTAGCCCGACGCTGCCGCAGCAGCACACTCCGGCTTTGCATGTGGTGTTACTGGCTCTGAGGAAGCACATCTTGCTTAAGCGGAATGCTGCTGGTGAAAAGGGACTCCTTTCATTTGATAATCTCACCCCCAATGAATTGGACATGGTTTCCTATGACATGAAATCACCTTTCAGGCTAAAAGGGAGCCTGAAAAATGAGCCCTGGGGGAGAGACATGGAGTTGTTTATGAAATGGGATGTTTAAGTGGCAGGTTATTAAATTGTATGAGGGTTGATGGTGAACTGCTGGTCTAGATTCTGTGTCCCCCTGTCAGAAGTTCATTTTAAAACACAGGGAAGATTTCGGGAGCCTTGTTGTAAATGGAATCTTGCTTTCACTAGGAGCAAATGCCCTGGGAGCAATCATCAGTGGCTGTTAGCCATAGCGATGGACTGAGAGATACTCCATAGGCTCTCTCAAGCGCTCCCCGTCTGCTTTCTACTCGTCCTTCCTCCTGACCCCTTCAGAGGTTTCTGTTCTAGAGTCTTTGAAACAGTAAATGAAGGAGACACACACACACACACACACACACACACACATAGGAAGAGAGAACCATAAAAACTGACAGCCCTAAGAGTAGCCAGAAATATTATCTGAGATGAAAAATAACTAGTAATAAAGGACACAATCCATATGCCACATGTAAAATATGTCAATTTTATGCCACTAAGCACATGAAATGATGATGTATTTCTGCATAGGGCCCCGAGGACAATGTGAGCCTCAGGCAGTTGAGGGAGAACATATAGGATTGCCCCATTTAAACAGTTGCTGAATTAAAATAGGTACTTCAATATATTTTATTTCATCAAAACAAAAAATAAAAAATAAACAGTAACTGAAGCCAGAAAATCTTTACTTGCGTGTCCTCTAAAGTCTTATAATTTGCATAATTTCTATTTTGCTTTAATCTACAAATTTTTACCTTCTAAAATAATTGATATTGAACAGTGACCTCTTTTCCCATCCACCCCTGCAAAAGTAATCAGTGCCCTCAGATTTAAGAAAGTATAGTAGTTCCCCCTTGTCCTTGGGGGGGACATGTTCTAAGACCCCCCAGTGGATGCCTGAAATTGCAGATAGCATTGTACGCTACATATACTGTTTTTTCCTATACATACATGCCTATGAGAAAGTTTTATTTATAAATTAGGCACAATAAGAGATTCACAATAATAATTAATAATAAAAGAAAACAATGATAACAATATACTGTTAAAAGTTATGTCAATGTGGTCTTTCTCTCCCCAGTAATTTTTATTTTTCAGTCTAACCCTCATTCTGAATCCATGTAACCTACCCTCACTTACAATAAATGGTGTGGTGTCACTCGTTTCAGGGGTCCCTCGCTGATGTCTTCATGTAGGCTCAGTACTGCCTGGCACAAAGCAGAGCCGTCAATAGGAACTCGTCTCTGTTCATGCCTTCCACCCACAAATCTGATGTCTTTTCCACCTCAGCACTTACCACACATTGTGTCCAAGACTCTTGCAGTTTGAAGTCCAACAGCAAAACCAGCTCAAATTTCTTTTTCCTTCTTCACAATTTCACAAATAGAAAATTCACTCTTGGAGCTTCTGGCCAAGATGGAGGCATAGGTAGATATGCTTCGCTTCCTTGCACAACCAATAGAGTGATAACAACCAATTTAAAAACAAAAAACAACCAGAACTGCCAGAAAATCAAACTGTACAGAAGTCCGACAACCAAGGAGTTAAAGAAACATTCACCCAGACTGGTAGGAAGGGTGGAGAGGTGAAGCCAGGGCAGCAAGGATGTGTGACAAGGCAGCGGCTGATGGACCCGGATATCCCACATTCGTGTGTAGATAAGCTGGGAGAAACAACTGGGGAGCGAGACAGACCGCACAACCCAGGGTTCCAGCGCAGGAAATTAACACCTCAAAAACCTCTGTGGGAGTTGTGGCAGTGGTAGAAACTCCCACTTGAACAAGAGATTCTGTTGGAGATTCTCTTGAATCTCCAAGAGATCCCAAGAGATTCATGGGATCCTAGAACATACACAGGCCCACTCACCTGGGAATCAGCACCTAGAAGGGTACAATCTGCTTGTGGGAAGCAAGGGAAATAACTGAAAGCAGAGCAAGAGCCAAGCAAGCAGCATTGTTCCCTCTCTGACCCCTACCCCACATACAATGCCACAACACAGCCAAGTGGGTTGACCCCTGTCCTGGCGAATACCTAAGGCTCTTCCCCTTACAATATAATAGGTATGCCAAGACAAAGAAATATGGCCCAAATGAAAGAACAGATCAAAACTCCAGAAAAAGAACTAAGCGATGAGGAGATAGCCAACTTATCAGATGCAGAGTTCAAAACACTGGTCATCAGGATGCTCACAGAAATGATTGAATATAGTCTCAAAATAACAAAAGAGGTGAAAGCTATACAAAGTGAAATAAAACAAAATATACAGGGAACCAACAGTGATGGGACGGAAATGGGGACTCAAATCAATGATTTGGAACAAAAGGAAGACATAAACATTCAACTGGAACAGAATGAAGAAACAAGAAATGAGGAGAGAAACCTCTGGGAAACCTTTCCTCATAGGAACCTCTGGGAAAACTTTCAATGTTCCAACATCTGAATCATAGGGGTGCCAGAAGGAGAAGAGGAAAAGCACAAAATTGCAAACTTATTTGATCAAATAATGAAGGAAAACTTCCCCAATGCGGTGAAGGAAATAGAGCTGCAAGTCCAGGAAGCTCAGAGAGTCCCAAAGAAGTTGGACCCAAAGAAGCACACACCAAGGTGCATCATAATTAGATCACCCAAGATTGAATATAAGGAGAGAATCTTAAAAGCAGCAAGAGGAAAGGAGACAATTACCTACAAAGGAGTTCCCATAAGACTATCAGCTCATCTCTCAAAAGAAAGAGGCTGGGGAGAAGTATTCAAAGTCATGAAAGGCAAGGATCTACATCCAAGATTACTCTATCCAGCAAAGCTATCATTAAGAATGGAAGGGCAGATAAAGTTCTTCCCAGATAAGGACAAGTTAAAGGAGGTCATCATCACCAAACCCTTATTATATGAAATGTTAAAGGGACTTATCTATGAAAAAGAAGATCAAAACTACGAACAGTAAAATGACCACAAGCTCATAACTATCAACAACTGGATCTGAAAATCAAACACAAAATCAAACTAAGCAAACAACTAGAACAGGAACAGAATCACAGAAGTGGAGATCACTTGGAGGGCTCTCAGTGAAGAAGGGGAAAAGGGAGGATGGGGGAAAAGGTACAAGGAATAAGAAGTGTAATTGTTAGCCACAAAATAGACCGGGGTGGGGGGCGTGGTGGTAAGAATAGTATAGGAAATGGAGAAGCCAAAGAACTTATACGTACAGCCCATGGACATGAACAAAGAGGAGATGGGAATGCTGGAGGGAGAGGTGGTGCAGGGCAGAGGGAGATAAAGGAGAGAAAAAAATGGGACAGCTGTAATAGCATAATCAATAGAATATACTAAAAAAGAAAGAGAGAAAAGAAAATTCACTCTTATCACAGATCATAGCATCCTCAGCATTCGATTTTTTCTTTCCTTAAGTGAAGAACATTTACCTTTTCACTGAAATAGAGAAGCTTTCTCCTTTTTTTGGTGTATCCAAATTGCCAGCATCACTAGCCTTATGCTTTGGTGTCATTATTAAGTCAAATAAGCGTGACTTGAACGCAAGTTACAGGGATAGAAGAGATAACCAAGCTGGCTACTAAGTGACTAAGGGGCGGGACAAAGGGATGGCTCCTGCCTCAGGCAGGACGGAGCTGAGCAGCTCAAGATTTAATCACACTAAGAATGACAAGCAACTTAAAACTTATGAACTGTTTATTTCTGGAATTTTTCATTTGATATTTTCAGATCACAGTTTCAAGTTAAACTAGAGATAAGGGAGGGCTACTGTAAACAGCTTGGTTAGCAAAACATTATACAACTGATTTTAAATGGGATATAAAACATGATTTCATACCCACTAGAGATGTCTTGAGAAGTTGCATTCTCATCTTTTTTTTCTACACGAGTCCAAGATTTTATGTTCTTTGAAAGTTTTTTTTTTTCCAGAAGGTACCACTTGATGGCAAATGATGTTCTTTTGCTCATTAAGATGGTTATTCAAGACACTTGAATCAGCCTTACATTTGATTTCATGTGGTTATCAACATGAAACCTTCCCCTTGAAAAAGACACAGTGACCTACAGCTTGCTTCCCTTTCAGCCTAGATTTCCTTCCCTTTCTCCTTCTCCTGTTCTTCAAAGGGTCTTTTTTTTAAGAATTAATAGTTCTCAGTAAATCAGTTAAAGATGTTAATTGGATGATGAGTCTCTTTTTAGGTGAAATTTTTGAAAAATATATCATCTCCAAGCAATTCTCTGATACCCCTGTATCTGCACAACCTTAATTAAATGTCAAGGGCAACTTTGTTCTCTCGAGCAATTATATAATCTTAAGTGTGTATGACAGCTGCAAGCAATAAGTGTTTGAAATATGTGTGACCAGTTTTTTTTTTAATAACCATATTACAGCAGTCCCCCCCTTATCCATCATTTCACTTTCTGTGGTTTCAGTTACCCGCAGTCAACCTCGGTCTGAAAACACCTGCGTCATTCACTTCACATAGGCTTCAAGATACTTTGAAACAGATCACGTTCACATAACTTTATTACACAATATTTATTGTGAGAGTTGTTCTATTTTATTATTAGTTAGTGTTGTTAGACTTTTAACTGTGCCTAATTTATAAATTAAATTTTAATATAAGTATGCATGTATAGGAAAAAACTTGGTGTATTCAGAGTTCAGTACTGTCCTGGGTTTCAGGCAACTAGTAGGAGTCACTCCTTATTCCCTGTGGGTAAGGGGGGCTAGGGTATTTATTTTGTGTCACTGCATCAAATTCTAGTAGTTCAAGTATAATTCTCCTTTCCCTTAACTTGTTTCCTCATTTGTAATTGTGATATCATAGGAATGGCATATAGTATTGTTTATTGATCAGCAAAATGAAATGGAAAGAATGTTGACTATAAAAGAAGCCAAGATTTCATTTCTAAAATAGGAAATTCAGTAAATAAATGCATTGCTCTATGTGCTATAGCTAAATAAAGTTACTGTCCAAGAACAAAATTAATTGACATCATAAAATTTCACACAAAAATAAATAGAGCTTGTGAACATACCCTGATATTTAACTAAAATTGTTCCAGCCTATAAAATGTATAAACCATTATTTCATCTTTCCCCTAAAGAAGATGTATTTTGGAATGATCATAAAGCACACTTTGGTTCACAGGGATGGGAAATAGCTATAATAGTTTTAATAAAGCTGCTGTTGTCATGAGCACATCATTCTCACACTGTGGATTATACCTGGTTCAGGGGGGGAGTAAAGTTTTTTAAACTTTTATATTAATTGTTTTACAAGTCGATGTACATAGGCTGATGTTTTCTTCAACGTCTTTCCAGATTTCATTTTGTAAATCACCCACAGACTTTCTACTCCAGAGAGAGAAAAACAATTCACATTGTCAAAATGACATAAAAACATATCTATAAATATCCCAACTTGCATATATAAAATTTTAATATGAAATTCACTTTTTGCTTTTTCTTATTTTCCAGTATTTATCATTTTATTTTTGAAATCTAATTGAGGGACTCTGAACTCTACCAACCAAATGTTTGCCATCAATCCTGGGATAGAATTAAGAGTGTCTATTCATTTTTGTTCATCACGATTGGGCTACTCATTTACTTAGACTTTAATCTACTTTGAAAAGCAAAAGGATGTACAAATCCCTAGCACCGAGGCCACAAGGGGTTGATGGGCCTTCAACTTTCTGAGTGTGTTATGGAGCCGTTTATGATGCACTAGTCTGACGTCAGTGCGCAGGCTGTCTTTGCAATACATCATTTGGGGGTAACATTTGTTATTCATTGTAAAGGCTGTGTTTTAAAATATGAATTAAGTTAGAGATAAAGGGGTCTCATGTAGTGTGTACAAAATTGAAACATAAGGGCGCCTCTGCTTCAATACATGTAATCACTTCTCAGATATGCTAATTTTATGTTTTTGTGAAATCATTAGGGGGGAATTTTGACAGCTCTTTTGATGCAGAGAAGGGTGTTGGGACCATTGTCATTGCAAAACCTTTGGATGCAGAGCAGAGGTCCATTTATAACATGAGCGTGGAAGTCACCGATGGGACAAACGTCGCTGTCACTCAGGTAAGTTGTCGCTCTCTGACAACAAAGTCCTCTTTTCTTGAATTTACAGAGAGGAGAACATCCACGTTGTCTGAGTTAAAACATCATGATATTCTTCCTTGTCTGTTAACCACAGTAAGTTAGAGCTCGGGAATAGCTGAGTCCAAATTCATTTTATTCATTCTATAGCACCCAGATGAGTGCTACAGTGAGGGTCACACAGCATTAATAAAAAACAAGGCCTGAGACCTCGGTGCCTGACTCCCGACTCCTGTTCTAGCTTGTGTGCCCGTGGGCCTGTATCCTGGCCACACTGTGGGATCTCCTGGTTGGGGGCCCTGAGGAGAGTTAAAACCACTGAAGCCTGGGCCCCACCCCAGGGATCCTACAGGGTTCGAACATGCAGCCAGGGCCGAGGATCCCTGCTTACATGCTGCTACTTCAGTGCTTGTGGAAGGACGTGGAAGCCAGGAGGAGGAGAAAAATCCCTAGGTGAGACCAACACGATGTGAGGTATCAGTGTGGGGCAGGTTTACCCCAAATATGAGAAAACTTTCTTGTTTTATATATACTTTTATGCTTCTTTGTAGAGAAGGGAAGGGGGGAGAGAGAGAAAGCATCGATTTCTTGTTGCACTTATTTGTGCATCCATTGGTTGGTTCAGGTATGTGCTCTGAGCAGAGATTTAATGGCCAGGGTTTGCTTTGTATTTTAGCCTCAGAGACCTGGACAAATTATACAGCCATGCTACCCAAACCTGTGCTGTTTCAGAGTGTTTTCAAGACACCAGAAAAGGACACCATGGTTCAGATCCTATAGGAATCATACAATCTAAAAGAAAGCCCCAAACCTAATATAAAATAACCCACTTGCAGTATTGCTAAATCTTTAGTGCTAATTCATTCAAATGGGAATTTTAATTAGGCTTTTTAAATTAGCCATGTCTTAGCATAACCAAACTCAAGTTTTTAGCACCACTTCAAAACATGAGACATATTGGAGTAAAATACAAATAAAGCATGGAACCATATTTAGTTCCATACTTTTCTCCAGGATTCTAGAATAATTGAATTAAATGGTAATTCGGTGGGCCCAGAATGTTATAGAAATATGTTCAATATTTTTAGAATAAACGAATGAATAGCATATACTGTATATTCAATAAGACCTGTACGGCAGACATGCTGGATCCAAAGCACAAAACTAATTCATGGTAACCAAAACCAAAAAAATTATCAGTGACACTTTTATTTTGGAATTTCATTAGAACCCAATGAGAAATAATTTCACAGCATTTATTTCACACATATTTCTTGAGTTCATACCATGGTGCACTAGATACCTGAGGTCACAGTGTTTCGGAATTTTAAAACCAGATGACTGATGTACACCCCCTTTTAAAACTTAATATGGAAGCATACATTATGAGAATTTGAATGTACACACTGTTTGAGCCCCAATTTCATTGATTTTACTTCAGACTTATCTCCAGCCCAGTTGGAAAGGAATTAGAGAAATGGGGTGAACTTGGAGCGTCCTCTTAGCAAGGCCAAGCTAAGCAGGTTAATAACAGGTATCAAGAGATTTCCTTGTCAAAAGCTTCTAAGTCATTCTGTGTCTCTAGGGCCGTGACCCTCTCAAGACGTGAGAACTAAAAGTTTCCGAAGCATAAACTTGTATGTCATCATTACTACCATCAAGAAACCATTACTCTGTCTATGGGGCTGCATTGGGCCTGGACGCCCCACCAGCCCCTGCCAGTCCAGGCCCCTGCTCGCATCTGCCACAGCTCCTCTGGCAGCAGTGACAGCAGCAGGTCTCTGAATCAGTCCAAGCCCTCAGTGTCCAGGACATTTTACAGAAGGCTGTCCGGGGAAAGAAAAGCATCCTAGGTTTCTTTTAGAAATCCCTAAAGTCTGCTCCAACCCATGACCCTAATGATTCTACCATCAGATCCCCTTCACCATGTAACTAAATAAATGTCTGTAGCCCTGAAACACCTGTTCAGTTTTCCCTTGGGAACGTTTCTCAACCTTGTTCGTTAGGAACCATAAAACCTGGTATGACAAAAGTTTCCATCGGCTGTAAACAACATGTGGAAGTTTGCTTCACAAATGTCAAATAAATCTGAGCCTCGGGGATCTCTGTCCACACGAAAACTCTTCCTTCATCTTCAGTTTTGCCTGTTCTCCCAACTCATAGGAGTCTTGTGCCTCAGAGCTACAATATCTGGTGACGAATAAACATCCTTTTCCTTACTGAGATTCCCTCGCTTGAGTACAGGATGTAAAAAGGTTTAAGTTATAAAGATGAAGATGTACTAAATAGAAGAACAAAGCATCCCAACATACACAAAAACCTCCTGGCAAGACAGGCAAGAGCCTCTGCATAAAATAGTTGATTTTATGAAGGACACTATTGTACTTACATTATAGAACATTGCAGAGTATTTGACAATCTGGGCTTTGGGGAGATAAACAAACCCATGTTCCCACCCCAACTCTGTCACTTCGTAGCTGCATCCCCTCCAGCAGGTGCAGGTCACTTAATTCCTCTGCACTGTTGTCCTTTCATCTATAAAATGGGCATAATAATACCTGCATCATTAGAATTGCTGAGAGTTACATGAGTTTAAATATATACAGAGTATTAGCATGAGGTCTAAACAGAGTAAGTTCTCGATAGCTTCACCTACTGCTGCTGTTATTACTGTCATTATTTAGCCTCTGTGAGCATTTTTATTACGGGGACTGTGTCCCAGGCTGTTGTGAGAAATGAGTGACAGCCTGAGACAGTGCTCTGAGGGGAGGGATGATCTAGTGCCTCGTCCCAGGCTTCAAATGAAGGACTATGCCGGCCACTTTCTGACTTGTCCTGGGGTGGAAAGAGCAAAACAATCCCTTAAGGCACCCTCCGTGCAGATCAAACCAGGGGCATTTGTCAAGGAATCTGAGCACACCAGAGGCATATTCATGGGCTTTTCCAAGTTCCTGATGCTTCCCCCCAGGATGGTCACCTTTGTTGGCTCTTTGACAGTCTTCCCTTTGCCTAAAACCAGCCAACATTGTTGAGTGCTTTCTGTGCTCCAAGAATTATCCCAACATTTTAAAAACTTACTCCTAATTTCTACATGTAAAATGTCAGGGAATAGTAGCAAATAATTCATGACTGGCACCAAAAATAGCATTGCTCTAGACCAAAAAATGAATAACATGGTAATGAAAGATTTAAAAGCAGTGCCCTGGCTCCAGCCATATTCCTTCCTGTTGTGACCCATGCTGACCTCCCAATCCTGCTGCCCCAGGAAGCCAGTGCAAATCAGGACCCGGATGTACAAACTAATGAAACTCTCCAAGATAGTTTGAGGCCCTGTGAGGTGCTCGAAGCCCATGACATTATTTATAAAGGTTGGTGTTGTATATATCTCTTTATAGAGTGTAGATCCTTAATATTCACCAGGTGTTCAAGTGGATATGTGGCCTAAAAATGGTTAAGATAATCTAACTCTTCAATACTTTTTTCGTACTCAGAAACTCCAGCTGAAAATTTCAACATGAAACCACCCGCGCTTCCTAGGAAACACACACACCTGACGGGATCATTGGTTTTATAAAGCCTCCCTGATCTGGGGACCAGGCTGGCTATTCCCATGGTGCTTGAAAGCACCGTTTGTCTGAGTTAAGAAAGAGACTAAGCTTGTCTACTGAAGCCCTGGATAGCGAACAGGAGATTAACTCCCTTCAAGAAATTGAAGACAGGGGAGGTGGGGAGGGAGGGAGGGAGGAAGGAGGGACAGAAGGAGGAGAGAGAGAGAGAGAGAAAATCTGTTGGGGAAAAAAGTACTGCTCTTCTCTAGCATTACAGAGCTGTTCCCACTTTGATTTTCAAGAAGGCCAGGGATTAGCATGAGGGTCTAGCTTAGAAGGGAAGGACAAAAGGGTTGACAGAGGTGATCCAGTCTGGTCAGAGGAAAGGTGTGGAATCAGAGGCCCAGGAAGAGCGGGAATAATGAGAAGCCAAGGCAGGTGAGGTGACTGTTCAAACACATGGAGCACTATGTACCTCTTGTAAGAGGGATTCTCCCTTAGGGCCCAGAGTGTCATTTCTACATACCATTTCCCAAGGAAAGGAACCAAGGTTTCTTACAGGAATAGCTGGTTCCAGGTTTGGGGCAGCAGGATGGGCATCTTTTCTGGCAGAAGAGACGAGTGGAATTGTGTTAAAAGGAGACAAGAGACAACTTAAACTGCCTTCCGCTAGTCAAAGATGAGATATTTTGAACATCTAAAAGGTAATGATTATAATTGACTGAAACACATAAAATAGATAATTTTTAAAACCCAAGTGTTTACACTATATTAAAAACAAACTCATTTAACTCTCACAACTGCTTTATGAAGCAGGTACAACTTGCAGTAGGCAGAGTGCCCTTCCACCAACCTCCAAAGATGTCTATGCCCTGATCTTCAGAATTGGTGCATATGTTATGTCACATGGCAAAAGGGACTTTGCAGATATAACTAAAGCTACAGATCTTAAGATAGAATAGCCTGAATTATCCAGATGGGCCCAATCTAATCACATGAGCCCCTAAGCAGATGACTTTCTGCAGCTGAAGTCAGAAGAGATACAGCTGCAGCGAAAGGGGCAGAGTGTCCATCTGTGAGAGGATTTGAAACACCACCACTAGCTTGAGCATGGAGAGGGCAACACGACAAGGAACACAGGCAGCCTAGGGGGACTGAGAGAGGCTTCCGCTGACAGCCAGCAATGAAACGGGATCTCAGGCCTCCAACCTCAAGGAACTGGATTCAGACAATTTGGAACTAATTCATCCCCAGAGCTTCCAAAAATGAGCACATCCCTGTCAACCCCGATTTCAGCTTTGTGAGAGACTGTAAGTAGAGAATCCAGCTGAGCCACACCGTACAAGCCTATGATCAACAGAACTAGGAGATAACAAATGTGTGTTGTTTTAAACAGCTGTTTGTGGTAATTTGTTCTGTTAGAAATAGGAAATGAGATGGAAGAAACGCCAAATCTTAGAGAATTTTTATACATTTATTTGAGCCAAACTGATGACATAGGCAGGGAAGAAAGATCTCAAATGCTCTGGTAGCTTATTATATACGTTCAAATCAAAGAAGACAAGGAATGTGCATGAAGCCCATTGATGGTAGATTAAGGGGTGGGAAAAAGGAAAGCAGGAAAATCTCTAGGATTGGTTAAAAGGCGAAGTGGAGAAACATATACTTCTTTTACATTGGTGGGTACAGGGTAGTTAACAATTAACATTAACAGCACATAGAGGTGGTAGGCAGGGAGGAAGACAACAGTGAGAGGTTCAGAGGTCTTGTGCTCTCGTACCAGTGGTTGTGCCTTCCAGAGATCTGGAAAAGAAAATTACTCTGGCATTTCAAAGGTACGTTATCCTGGATGCATAAGAACAATGGACAGAGCTCACTTGAATAAACACTGACCTGAGGAAGCTATGGGCCCGGGACATGACTACTTGTTATGACCTGCCCAGTTATGAACTTGTGATCCAACCACACTATGTGGTTACTTTCATTCACTGATCTTGTCAGGCCTGCCATGTTTCCCCCATGAGCTTGTCAGGTTTATTGTATTGCCCCTTTTCATTCACAAAACTAATCCTCTATTATTATGCCCATTTTATAGGTAAGACGATTAAGGCAAAGCATGTTAAATAATTCAGTAAATCAGAGCTCACATCCAGGCAGTTGAATTCCAGAGCCTGGTTTCTGAACCACACACTGTGCTGCCTCTTTTTTAAAAAATTATATTATATTGATTATAATATTCCAGTTGTCCCATTTTCCCCCATTTGCCCCCCTCAACCCAGACCCTCCCCACCCCCTCAGGCAATCCCTTACCATTGCTAATGTCCATGGGTCATATATCTAAGTTCTTTGGCTATTCTATTTCCTATACTGTACTTTACATCCCCACGGCTATTCTGTAACTACCTATTTGAACTTCTTAAAACCCTCACCTCTTTACGCATTCCCCGACACCCCATCCCATCTCTTAACCATCAAAATACTATCTGTATCCATGATTCTGTCTGTGTTCTTTTTTACTTTGTTTTTTAGATTCAATTGTTGATAGATATGTATTTATTGCCATTTTATTGTTCATAGTTTTCATCTTCTTTTTCTTTAAAACGTCCCTTTAACATTTCATATAATATGGTTTGGTGATGTTGAACTCCTTTACTTTTTTCTTGTCTGGGAAGCTCTTTATCTGCCCTTCTGTTCTAAATGATAGCTTCGCTGAGTAGTGCAATCTTGGCTGTAGGTCCCTGCTTTTCATGACTTGGAATATTTCTTGCCAATCCCTTCTAGCCTGCAAAGTTTCTTTTGAAAATCAGCTGATAGTCTTATGGGAACTCATCTGTAGGTAACTAACTGCTTTTCTCTTACTGATTTTAAGATTCTCTCTTTATCTTTAACCTTTGGTATTTTAATTATGATGTGTCTTGGAGTGGGCCTCTTTACATCCATCTCATCTGGGACTCTGTGCTTCCTGGACTTGCATGCCTATTTCTTTCACCAAATTAGGGAAGTTTTCTTTCATTAGGTTTTCAAATAGATTTCCAATTTCTTGCTCTTTCTCTTCTCCTTCTGACACCCCTATGACGCAAATGTTGAAATGCTTGAAGTTGTCCCACAGGCTGCTTACGCTGTCTTCATTTTTTGATTCATTTTACTTGTTGTTCTGTGTGTTTTGGGGTTTGTTTGGGTTTTTTTTGTTTGTTTTTGTTTTTTTGCTTCCTCATGTTCCTAATCATTGATTTGATTCTCAACTTCATCCACTCTACTGCTATTTCTCAGTAAATTGTTCTTTATTTCAATTAGTGTACTCTTCGTTTCTATCCAGATCTTTTTTATGTTGTTGATGTCCTCCATAAGTTCCTTGAGCATCCTTATAACCAGTGTTTTGTACTCTGCATCTGATAGATTGCTTATTTCCATTTTGTTTCTTTTTTTTTTCCCCTAGAGTGTTGATCTGTTCTTTCATTTGGACCATGTTTCTTTGTCTCCTCATTTTGGCAACGTCCCTGTGTTTGTTTCTACATACTAGGTAGAGCTGCTTTGACTCCGTGCCTTGGTAGTGTGGCCTAATGTAGTAAGTGTCTTGTAGGGTCCAGAGGCACAACCTCCCCTATCACCCAATCTGGGTACTTGAGCTGTGCCCTCTGTGTGGGCTGAGTACACCCTCCTCTTGTAGTTGAGCCTTGGTTGTCATTAGCAGATCAATGGAAGGGATTTACCTCAGCCAGTCAGTTGCAAGGACTGGCTGTGACCACTGATCACCAACCTCTGCCCTCTATGGAGGATCAGCTGTGCAGAGACAAGGTGATTGTGCTCCAACATGATCTGTAACTGTCACCTGGGATTTCCCAGGTGATACAGGCCAAGGTCAGCTCCCTCTTGTGTTCTGCCCAGGGCCACCCTGCCTGAGCTATAAAACAATATGAGATAGCTGCTACTTGTGCTGGGCTTGGAGATTCCCAGGTGAAGCCAAACTGTGAAACTAGGCTGGCTGTTGCCTGGTGACCCCTTAGCAATAGATATGGGGGCCAGGGGCTAACTGAGGTCCTGTTGATTATTTCAGAGGCTTTAGGAAGTTGTGAATCATGAGCTAAGACCAGCCATTCATATGGAAAAGCTAAAGTTAACAGCTTGGTTGGCTTGTAAGTTGGGTGGGACAGAGTCTCAGGGGATCTCCAGGGTGGGGCCAACAGTGTTAGCCAGGTTGATGGAGTCTCTGATATGGCACCCACCTGCTGGCTCTGTGGCTTGTAGAGGGAGGGCTCAGAAAAGGGGCTGTGGTCTCTGTCCACTTTTCTGTCTGGGAGAAAACTTTCCCCCAGCTTCCACCTTGATGCCAAACACTTCAGTTCCTCCCTGTATGTGGCTGGTGAATTTCAAGCTGCTTCCCTGCTGCTGGAGCTCAAAGGGAGTGAGTCTAATATAGTCTGTGTGGGGCTTTTTTAAGGGGAACTGCTTGAGACTCTAACAGTTTCTTCCACTGACTCAATCCCCATTGGGTTTTGCAGCCAGAAATTATGGGGACTTACCTTTCTAGCATTGGAATCCTGGGCCGGGGGACCTAGTGTGGGACTGGGGCTCCTTGCTGCCAAGACATCCCTCCGAAATTTTATCCACCACATATGGATGTGGGACCAGTCTGTTCTGCATCTCCGCTTCTCTTACCTGTCTGGATGGATGTAGTTTCTTTAATTCTGTAGTTGTTGGACTTCTATTCAGCTCAATTTCTGAGGGTTGTGAATGATAGTTGTTCTATAATTTAAAGTTGTAACTTTGATGTGGTTGTGCAAGGAGGCGAGCTGTGTTTACCTATGCCTCCATCTGTCTCTGTGCTGCCTCCTGAAGTCACGATTAAATTCTAAGGCAGAAGAATTTAACCTAATTACCAGGGGGACACTTTAAAGTGGCTTCCTGGGAAGAGTGACATGCCGGGAAGGAAGCAATACACCCCACCCTCCTCAGCCCTCCCTTCAACCTGCTGAGCTTGTAGGCCACACAGACACACATTGCCAAGGATAAGAAATTATGAATTTTAATGACTTTCCTCAAACATCTGCCAGACCAGTCTGAGCTACTGCATCTTCACAGCAATTTAAGCAAATTTAGAGTGTGACTCTTTCAAAAGGTCAATAGATGGAAATGCTTAGTAATATAAAACTCTTGATATTTGTATAGTAAGACTTAACAAGCCTCATTCTTAAGTTTTATTTCCCTGTCATGCTGGGGGAAGATAAATCAAATGTCAGCATTATACTCATTTTTCTGGTGAGAAACTGAGGCTGTAGACTGGTCAGGTGGCCACCCTAGGTGTACACAAGTGAAGAGATATAAACCCACTTCTTCCTTCTCGGAATCAGATGCCATCTGAGGAACCTTCCCCTACACACTTATACATACACAGTGTACAATTTAATTCATTTTGGGAAGCATTTGATATAGTGGAAGGAGCACTGACCCTGAATCAGGTGCTCACGTTCAAGTTGGCACTTACTCAGTTGCTGTCTGCGTTACCACAGAAGGTAGCTCCACCTCTGTGAGACTCTGTTGCTTCTCTACAATGGGGAGAAGATGTCATGTACTTTATGGGTTGTTGTAAGAATAAACTATTATGAGAAGGCCCTTGAGATCTGTGATGTGTTGGACATATACAGGTTTTATTTTTACAGTCTCCCTTTCAACTTAAAATTGAAATAATACACCTGGTAACTATAAAATATTGTATGTGTGGCTTTTATTGTTATTTATGAATGACCAGAGATAGTCATGCCCAAATAATAATCTAAAAATTGCATTGATTTGATTCAGGGACTCATGATATGTGCTTTCCTTATTCAAGTCCTGGTTTGATTTATAAAGGTATGAAAATCAGCTTGTATTTATATATTCTACAAGCAAACCTGAAATTAAAAATCTCTTTTAGATGATCTTCAAAATTCTTAAGCCCCACAAAGGCAGTCCATCGAGATTGGCCACAGAGGCTTCCTGATCAACGGTCTACGTTTCCTGGGGCTGGGAGCTCCATAGCCTGCAGTCCTAGAGTTTACCTTGTGCTCTACAGCCAGGAGGATTCCATTGCTCTTTGTCTCTAAGTGATGTCCCAGGGGGTCCTTACCAGCCTCCTTTCTTTAAAAACACACTTTACCTTGAAAATTTGGACTTTGTCTTATCCTTTCTCTCCACTTTGCACCTGCATAAAAGGTGAGCAGAGAGGGAGGGTAGACACAAGCCACGTTTGCTAAAGCTGCTCTGTGATTCCCTAGATCAAGGGACTCCCAAGGGACACTGCCCTCATCAAAGAATTTCTTTCATCTCTTTCAGTGTCATGTCACGCTTAGCAGGTAAAAAGGGCAGTGGCCCAGAACTTTCTTGTATATTTAAGTTAGAAAAAATGCTGGAAGGCAGCAAGCCAACTCTAATGTGAAACTTTCTGTTAAAAAAACAATAAGGACAAAATTTCACTGCTAGCTAGAGATTTGTGCCTGACAATTTATGCGTAAATCAGTTTTGGGAAGTGGATTCTAATTTTAAGGGCCGCAGGAAACTTTCTATTTAGAATAATCCCATGATTGATGTCAGTTATCTGTTTTGCAAATTAGGATTTCCATGTAGCAAGGTACATAATATTAGCACATATTTGTTCACATGTATTTCATAATTAATGTGTATCTAACTTAAGTGCGCGTGGAACGGCATGATGGGATGGACAATGTGAACTAAGAGTGTGACTTTGGGCACATCCCTTCCTTTCTTGGACTCTCACCGCACTGGTAAATTAGAGATAATGAAGTTTAAGAAACAAAGATGATACAGGCTTTAAGCTGTAAAACAAGCACAAAAACTGACATGATGTTTATATTTATACATTCAAAAACACAACTTGTTAGCTTGGGGCAAATCCAAGGGCATCACCCTTGAAATCACAACTATAGAATGTTTTCAATATGGTCTTGAAATGCCCATGGAGGCAGAACCGAATTTCGGTCATTCAGCACTTAATTGGTTCTAATAAAAGACAGAGTTCTTACCCTGCAACTCGCCCTGTAGACGCTTCCCACCATGAGTCTTTGTAAAGCCAGGCTTGGCATCCATCCAGACTCAGCTGAGAGGAGCCTGCAAAGCCCCAAGTGTTTGTGGTGGGCAGCACTGGAGCCAACGCTGAAGACTCCCTGCATTCAGGTCTCCTCCTGCTTTGGTTCCATTGTGCTTCCTAAGGCCCTTCGATTACCATTTTGCACACAACATCTTTGAGGGTTACTTTGCTTTGTTTGTTAGTTCAGGAACTCACAAATGGCCCCAACTGTGGGAAATAAAAAGCAAATGAGGAAAAGGAAGTCTTTTACAGAGAAACACTTGTTCTGACTGTCGATTAGGCTCAGGACAAAGCAAGCAGTAAGAGGCAAGCTTTTCAAGAGCACATCAACTTTGAAACTTCGTGAAGGTCCGGGCAGGCTTACTGGCTGGAAAGCTTTTTTTACCGCATTAATATAACTGCTTCTGTGAACACAAATATTTTAGCATCTTGACTAAGTTAACTTGAACTTTTTAAAGGAAAGAATTGACATTCAAAGACTTTCCAAGTACAGTGGAGATAAAAACAATACCCAAGACTCTGTGGGCACACTTCTCCATCCTTCTCTGCCCTCAGCTACAGACAAAGCGTGTCCCCATGCCAGGCTCGCTCCCATAGGCAAGCTTTCCGGGCACAGAGGTAAGAGGACTGCCCTGTTTCTCTCACTCAGAAAAGCACATCTGGACCAAAATACAGTTATAAGAATGATGATGGTCTGACGAACTTTATTTTTAAAAGTAAGTAATTTTCTAGAATGTATCCAAATGCGTGCATATCATTTCATGGTGACCACTAAAGGCATTCCTATTAGTCAGGAAGGAAACAAGAGTATCACTATTTCCACCCTATGTAATATTGAGCTGTAAGTACTAATCAATGTGATTAGATAAAGCAATTTGTGTTATAGGACTTATAAAGAAAAAGGTAAAATGATATCTATTGCCATATAAAATAATAATGCATATGAAAACTCAAAAGAGTGAATGAAAAAACTACTGCAAGTGATGTGAAAATTAAGTAAAGGAACAGGTTACAAATTTAACTCACAAAAATCAATAGCCTACATTTATAATAAAAAAGAAATGGTAAAAAGATATAAATGGAAAAAGGGATTCTCTTTAAGATAACACATGTATAAACTTAAAAAGATGTTCAAGACCTGTCTGAGGACATTGAAAACAACTCTGAAAAACAAAGCAGTGGATTTGAACAAATGAAAAAAGACAAACTCTCTTTTTTGGATAGAAAGACACCATCAGTCCTCCCTTAGTGTAATTCCAATTTAAAATGCTTCAGGTTTTGCCCTGGCCAAGTGGCTCATTTGGTCACGCAGTGCACCAAAAAGTTGTAGGTTCAATTTCCTGTCAGAGCACGTACCTAGGTTGCAGGTTTGAACCCCAGTTGGGGAGACAAGCAATCAATGTTTCTCACATCAGTGTCTCTCTCTCTCTCTCTCTCTCTCTCTCTCTTTCTCTCTCTCTCTCTCTCTTTGTCTCTCTCTCTCTCCCTTCCTTTCTCTTAAATCAATAGATATATGCTCAGGCGAGGAAAGGGGAGGAAGGAAGGAAGGAAGGAAGGGAGGAGGGAAGGAAGGGAGGAAGGAAGGAATAGAGAGAGAGAGAAAGAAAGCAAGCAAGCAAGCTAGCTTTAGATTTTGTCGGTTGCTATAGAGGTTGAGTATCAAGTTTATTTGGAAAAACAAGA
Source organism: Micronycteris hirsuta (assembly GCA_004026765.1). Taxonomy (NCBI): domain Eukaryota; kingdom Metazoa; phylum Chordata; class Mammalia; order Chiroptera; family Phyllostomidae; genus Micronycteris; species Micronycteris hirsuta. The sequence continues at coordinate 180,963 of PVJI01000737.1, read as the reverse complement.
AGCAAAAATAGCCAGGAAAACCCTGAAAAAAAGAGAAGGCTCAGCTTTCAAAAGCTTTACAAAATGTGTTGTAAAGCCTCTGAAATTAAAACATTTTATATTGGTGCATGAAAAGACTGGTAAACCCATGGAACAAAATAGAAAAGCCTGGTGTACATGATTTGCATATATAAATTTAGTATACCATAAAAGTGGCTTCTTAAATTGCTGGGGAATTGATGATCTAAAAAGTGGCATTGAAATCAACGGAGAGCCATGTGGAGAAAGAAATAAAACTGGGTCCATTCCTCATATAATATACCAGGAAAAATTCCAAATGGATTAGAGATGGGAATGTAAGTAAAGTAACATGTATATGCTATTTATTAAAAATATGAGTGTGTTCACCTACAATGTAGAAATGTAGTAAATGTTCTAAACTATATCTTAAGGTCCAGAAACAGCAAGGGAAAAGATTGATGTATTCAATTATATGAACATGAAAATAAAAACTTCACATAGCAAAAAGTCACCATGAGCAAAATAAAGATAAATGACAAAATTGAGAACATTTAGAATTTATAATCATCATACTTTCCAAAAATAAAGGAAAAGGCCATTTCACCCATAGAATGATTGATATAGTCTGAAGAGAAAATGAAATATGACTGATCCTTAAACATATGAAAAGGAAAAGATGCTCAACCTTACTCATAGTGAGAGAAAAGCAAATGAAAGCTACACTCAAATACCATTTCTCATCTGTCAGACTGGCCAAAAATTCAAAAGTTTTACTATGTACATGTTCTGTTGGCAAGGTTGTGGGGAGACAGTCATTCTTATAGGTAGAGGGGGCAAATGTAGGTTTACAGCTATTCCTCTGGAAAATAATATAACAATTAATATATAATAGAATAAACTGTTTCATGTACTCACAACTGTAAACCTACATTTGCCTCACACTTTGTTGCTATGGGAATGCAAAATGATAAAACTTTTGGGTAGGAGACTATGGAAATATTGGGTTCGCCAAAAAGTTCATCTGTTTTTTTTGGGGGGGAAGATGGTTCCAGTAAGTGCTTTGTTGTCTTGAACTTCATTCAAAACAATTTTGTTAGACTGTATTGTGACAGTTGTCATATCGGCATGCATTTTTAAAAACATCAGAATTGGTGAATTTTTACATAGCCATTTTAATATCAAAGATGAATAAAATATACAACATTTATTGCATATTATGCTTTATTATTTCAAGAAAGATAAAAACACAACTGAAACACAAAAAAAGATGTGTGTAGTGTAGGGATAGGGTGCTGTGACTGATCATACATGTCAGAAGTGGTTTGCGAAGTTTCGTGCTGGAGATTTCTCGCTGGGTGATGCTCCACGGTCAGACCAGTTGAATTTGGTAGCGATCAACTTGAGACACTGAGAACAAGCAATGTTATACCATGTGAGAGGTAGCCAACATCCTCAGAATATCCAATCAGTGAAGTTATTGGTGAAAATGAAAAGTGTGTTTTTTATTTTGCAGAAAAACTAAATGGACTTTTTGCCCAACCCAGCATCTACCAAAACTGTACAAGCACTTCTCCTTTGATCCAGCAATCCCCAATCTAGGGTCCCGAATACATGATAGCAAACATAGGAAAAGACATGGGCACAAGGCTCTTCATTACTCACTCCAAGAGCAAAATAGGAAATATTTCAAATGAGCACCAGCAGAGGACCGATTGAGTTAACTATGGTATATCCACCGGAAGGCTGTCTCTAAACTGAAGTGGACTGACCTTCAGGATATAATGCAGTGACATGGTTGATATTTTGGGTCAGGTAGTTCTTTGTTGTGGCAGGCTGTGCTGCGCATTGTAGGATGTTTAGCAGCATCCCTGCCCTCTATCACTATATCCTAGAAACACCCGCCGCCCCAGCTGTGACAACCCAAAATGTCTCCAAGTGTTGCAAAATTTCCCTGTGGGACAAAGTCATCACCAGTGGAGAACCACTGATACAGTGTTAACTGAGATAGCACGCTGAGACAAAGGGTACATAATATTAATCCTAAAACACTGATTACCTATAGAAGGAAGGAATAAAATGAAAGGAAAATATAGAAGCTACATTTCTTTGACTATACCATTTTTGTAAATTTAACTTCAGTATTTTTATATATACATATGTAATATAAAATAAAATTAAATGTTTAAAAAAACAAATCTGAAAGTTGAAAGTAAATGGAAGCAAATGAACTTAATATGTGTATTTAGTTGGTAGGACATCTACACAGAGAAGAACTATTCTAAGTGACTTTAAACATCTAATTTGTCCATATATCCAAATCCTAAGGACCAAAAGAACTGCAAAATAGTATAAAATGGTTTTGAATGGCCATAATTTTAATGGAATTATACTAACGATGTTGGTGTTTTTATTCTGAGACTTTGTTTGTGTGTTTCAAATAAAGCAAAGATTAGTTATGTTGATATCATTAAGCATAAGAATTTCAGTATGGGAGAGAGGAGGTACAAATGTAAAAAGAATGAGATTAAGTAAAAACCTTGATGCCCTAATTTTAAATTGGAAGTGTCAATACCAACTCATGAAATAATTATTAAAAACAAAACAAATTTCTGATTTCTGTCCACTGAAGAAAAGCTAGACACAATAGCAGATCTAGCAACAATAGGCATTCTTCATACCAGATCGTGCGTGATCTCCAAATGCAGTTTCTAAATAAAAAGTGACCAACCCTTTTCGGAGAAGTGAATAATTCAGACTGGGGTTAGAAAATGCACAAGACAACCCTGGGAACAATTACCAATAGGACTTAGAGAGAGCAAATGGGTTATCAAAGACTACTAGTGTTTTGTCAAAAGACCTAAGAGCCAACTTGAAGAGGCTCTTGTTGACCAAAGAAGGGCACTTTGTGCATCAGTAAGTATCGTAACTGCAATGGATGGAAATATATCAGATGTGATTAAATTCAGTAGTTCATAACAATGCTTGAAAAAATACTTCATGGATCATTTTGGGAGGAGCTGAAGACCCAATTCATTATTTTGAAATGATAAATAAAGGAAAAGAATTAAGAATTTATTCTGCTGTTCCTACAGGAAGTGTACTTCAGAGTAACCAAGTAACTGTAATAGTTCTTTTTTAGAACTATTGTAGCTAACAAGGGAGAAAGAAATAGATTATCATTTTGCATTTTTAATGAATTAATATTATAAGTATAATGATCATCAATGGCTGATAATATCACATAACAAAGAAAGAACCAGGTATTATGTATCTCCAGATGGAAATACACTATATCACCCATGAAGGATTTTTATCAAAAAAAGACCTTCACCCATGGAGGAACAGGAGGAGGAGGAAGTTAAACTTGAATTTATCAAGTCTTCTACCTCACACTACCAATTTATAAGAAACACAGGGGACAGAGGGACATGTAGAATGAAACCACCAGGATGCAATGAGTGAAATTCTGACTGTGGAAGCTAGAGATAAAATGGCTCACTTTGTTCAATACCAATCATAACAACATGGCAAGGACTAGAGGGAAAAACTGGGAAAATCTGTAAATTAAAAGGCATGTCAACCAAATGCAATGTTGGATCTTATTTGCATATTCTGAATAAAACAAACTGAAAATACTATATGCATATGTTTATCAACATACATAATACATTTAAAAATAATTATAGAAAGACGAACACCAACTGAATGTTAAATGATCATAAGGAATTAATTTTTGTCTGTTTAGATGTGATAATGGCATTGTGTGTATTTAAGAGTTCCTATTAGAGATGCGTCCTGAAAGCACATGATGGCTGGGATTTACTTCAAAATAATACGTGGGAGCAGGTGAGGATGAGACAAGGTTAGCCATGAATTCGGTATTGTCAAATGTGGGCGATCAGCACATGAGGGTTCATTAAGCTATTATTTTTATATCTGCCTGAAAATGTTCAAAGCAAAATGATTCATAAAGGGAAACAAGTTAGGAGCTTCATATTTACCCATTAATGTTCCCTTCTCAACACGCGCTGTCTAAGGGAGAGCCACAGTGCGTGTACACTGCAGCTGAGGAGCTCTGATTGCTGTGAGATCACACCGCTTTCCTCGGCCTCTTCTTTGTTACTGTTCCCATTCTGTCACTGCCTCTGCATTAAGCCCACGATAAGGAACACATAACCAAAACTTGGGGTAATAGGAATGGAACACACTAAGGTCACCTTGTGATCTCTTACATGCTGCCACAAGTAATCCCGTGGAATTATCTCCCGCTGGGGGCTGTCTCAGCTGTGCAATTAATAGTGAGAATATTGATCAGCTCGTAGGTTGTGTTCCTGCTACTGTGAACTACTGGTTTAGTGTCAGCCTCTGATTACAGAGTATTTTCACACAAGGACTTCCTACATATTGAGATAGCTGCTGCAAGCTGGGGTCAAGGACAGGAAGGGAAGCAAGAGGGCTAGGGCCTCTCACACTAGCAAAGAGTGAGTGGGCAGTTGTCATCACTAGTGTCTTCTTTTAACTCTAGGTATTTATCAAAGTGCTGGATAATAATGATAATGGCCCGGAATTCTCTCAGCCAAATTACGATGTCACCATTTCCGAGGATGTGGTCCCAGACACAGAGATATTGCAGATCGAAGCCACAGACAGAGACGAGAAGCACAAGCTGAGCTACACGGTCCACAGCAGCATCGACACAGTCAGCATGAGGAAGTTCCGGATTGACCCCAGCACGGGCGTGCTCTACACGGCCGAGAGACTGGACCACGAGGCCCAGGACAAGCACATCCTCAATGTAATGGTAGGCCTGCACTGCTTAATGTGCTCTCCTCACAGAGTCATTGACCATTCAAGGCACACACCTTAGTCTCCAGATATGCAAGGCCCTTAAACTTTGTAAGTAGTGCTAAATTTGGTCTTTTCACAGCAGGGTTGCCTTCATTTTTGCCTTTTTATTTCAGTGCAGAATTACTGTTGTTAGTCAGTGACTCCATATTTTTGCCAAACTGAAATATCAGGTGCATTCTACAGATAGTAGCAGCTCAGGAAAGGCTGCTGATGGACTGACGTGAGAGGTAGGAACAGGCTGAGTTGCCAAGGATCTCCCAGTGTTAGGATTGGTTCTCATCCAGAAGGCTTTGTGGGAAAGTTTAAAAGAAGTACCTTAAGAAATTAATCCCAATGGTAATTATTTACTCAGCCTAGCCAATGCTTAGTCCTTGGAAGCATTTAGAGAATTCATTTATTTGCACCAGCACTGGACCTAGTAGTAAACACTAGCATACAAAAGAGGACCCAAAACACACTGAAGCCTGCTGAGAGTGTTAAATCTGAATCTGGGTTCTTGGGCCTCCAAATTACGTAGAAGTTGCTTTAATTTTAAAATGGAGCTTGCCTAGTTCCCATAATTGGGAAGTAGAGATTAATAAGAAGCATCCTTGACTGGTTCATGACCTAAAATCTGTCCCTTTAACCACCTAAGAAACCTATGGGGCAATCGCACAGCCTCTGCCTACAGAGCCGTCCTGAGTTCCTTAAGACCAGGGAGGATAACAGAGGCTTCCCCTTGTGCACTGATAGGCTTTAAAATACACAAAGATGTTACCAACTCCCAAGCAGCTGTAAGTAATTAATGTTCTACTAAGTGCTACTCTGCCTGCCCAAACCTAGAAACCATCCTGGACAAGAGCAAACCTGAGTGTCCTGCTCTCAGCTCTGGTTTCCAGCTGAGACTCCAGAGAACAGAAGAGGGAATCCTCAAATCCATCCCTCTGACCACCCTTCATTCATTCAACAGATATTTCTCCAGCACCTGTTGCGTACCAAACACTGTTCAAAGCACTAGAGATATGAAATAGACAGAGTCCCTATACCTTTGTATGTTCAGATGGAACAGACCTAGATTTCAGTAAGCCCAAAATAGAGAGTCCAGCGTGGTCCCTGGGTGTGGCAGGCCAATCTGCAGACAGAGAAATTCAGCCCACTCCCTGGGTTGCTTTGACATGCATTTTTTCAGGGGCAGAAACCTTATGCCAGTGACTAACTCCATTCTCACGATTCTTCGAGTCATTTCTGTTCATTCTTTCCTTAACAAACTCAAAATTCAGTTTGGTTACCCTGTACCATTAGCATTTATGTAACTGAATATTTAGAGCAAGGAAGTCCTTTAGTACTGCCTTTCTCCAAGCTAAGCATTTTAGTCAGTTTGTTCATTCCTCCTAGGTGTCATTTCTGAAAACCCCTTTCCCTGTGATGGCTCTTCTCGAATATTTTCTAATTTTTTTGCATCTCTCAAGATACAGAATCTAAAAATTGAACAAATGGAAAGTGCACATTTGATTAGTGCTACATAAAATCACAGCAGAATCATGAGGTTAGAGTTAGAGAACTGATTATTTGCAAGCTTTTGCCCTATCAAAATGGGAAACTTTAAAGCAGTCAGGCAGGTTCTTTGGTGAAGTCAGAATGGGGGTTTCACATTTTAGAAATTAAGATTCAGTTCATCTTCCCAACAATGAGGAAGTCCTGGGCCTTTGTATATGTTTGTTCTTTTTGCCTGAAATACATGCCCCACACAACCACCTCCACCATTTTACCTCTTCTACTCATTTTTGTTATCTCTTCCGAGAGGCTGAAAGCAAAGTGAAGTTCTTCTCACCACTCACTCCCACCCTGGCACTTAGCACTGGGCCTTATACCTGCCTATCTACTTGTTTGCATTCCCCAGTCAAATACAAAGTTCTCGAGGGTAGCGACTGTGTCTGATTCATGGCTGAACCACCAGTCAGTCCTGGAACTCGACGAATAATAGATGACAGTAAATGTTTGTTGAATGATTGAATCAATGAATGGCAATGCCTACGTTGCATTCATCGATTCTACTTTTTAGTTTCCTTTTAGTTTCAATTAGCAGATGTACACAGACATGAGAGGTAGTGGCTGTGTGTGCCTGTGGGGAGGGGGGGAAACTGCCGTGTTTGTGATATCCAGGCATGAGTTCCACAAACGCAGACTGAATACAGACCATTTGTCAGGCATAGTACCGAGCAATAAAGAGGATGTGGTCCCTGCTCTCCGTTTATTCACAATCGGTGTCCTGACTTAACTGAGCACCTACTATGAGCCTGGGACTGGAGCAAGCACTTTGTGTGCATTATGTCATTTGGTTTTCACTACAGGCATAGCCATGTGAGTTATTTGCAACTTTAGGTTTTAGTCCTACTGCTTCTTGTATTTTGCCCAAAGGTCAGAGATCAGGAGTTTCCTTATCGAAGAAACTTGGCCCGAGTCATTGTGAATGTGGAAGATGCTAATGATCACAGCCCTTATTTTACCAACCCACTGTATGAAGCATCTGTGTTTGAATCGGCTGCCCTGGGATCAGCTGTTCTGCAAGTGACGGCTCTGGACAAAGACAAAGGGGAAAATGCAGAACTCATATATACCATAGAAGCAGGTGAGAGCTGTTGCACTGATTGCCCCATAATGATGGCATTGGACCCTCAGTAACATTTATCACCTCGCAAAATTCACGTAGTTACTGCTGGAACACCACCAAATGAATTTTTCGGCCAGGCAACTGCCCTATTTGTGTGATGATGGTGTGTAAAGTTCTTGGCATTTCAGTAATATGTTTTCCATCATTGACAGCAAGGAAAGAGTTTCCTTTTATTTTGTTCAATTTCAGATCTTTCTGTAATGGAAAAGAGAAGAGAAATGTGTAATAAATTCATTGTCTTTTACTTATGGGTCAACAAGCCATGGTCTCAGACTGAAACAAACAACCAAAGCTTCCCATCATTTGAGGGCTGCCAGACAGTCATGTGAATTGAATCTTACATGACTTTGTTTATTTGTCAGTAGGTGGGCTACAGGCTTCAGACATTCCTATGCCCCTCAGTTGACACAAATTCACTTCATTGGAGGTAATCTGAGTAGCAGAGTAGTTGGTGGGTACTTAACTGCCTGCTTGACCGGACAGATAAATAAATATAGACTCTTATTTTGTTAATTGTGAGATTTTTTAAAAAATCAATTTTAACATCTATGAGGCAAGATCATGCATAGTTTACTGATGGTTCAAAGATGGACTAAGAGAAACATTGATGATGGAAGAGATAAATGTTCAATCAAGGGATAGGACTGTAAACTTAAAAATTACAAATATCTTTTATCCATTCTGTTTTCCCGTCTCCTCTTCTGTTTTTTTTTAATATCCAGGCCACATATTTCCAAAATGTTCTGCAACATTATGTCTGTCATGCATCCTGCCAAATGCTGTCTCCTTTCATGCCAGCACCGGGAAGGCTCCTTTCCCTTGATTTAAATGTGCAGCAATTTTATGAGTAGTGGAATTAAAATATGAATGCTAGAATGACAGTTTTGGACTAAAAAATATTAGAAAAAGGAAAGCCAACAACCTTCTTTTAAAAAGCCTGCATTGAAGGATAATCTAAAATTAAGTCCTATATTAGGCATCCACATTTTTTATAAGTTTGTTGTAAACTCTCTAAAAAAAGAAGAGACGAAAAACTGGTCATAAGAGCCTGATGCCTTCAGCAGATTCGTCCATTTTTTTTTTCTGGATTTCCATGGAATTTCCTTTCAATCTAAATAAAGACCTACCAACAATTTTTAAGTGCTATTTTACATCTCTTATTTATCACAAGACATGTTATTAGTTCATTATGTGATTCTTATTCTTTTGTTCTACAGATAATCTAGAAACTCCTTTTAAGAAACCAATTTTTAAAAAGTATCACAGAAAGTCACCTAATCCAATAACTCTTTGTATTCTTTCTGTAGTTTTCCCCAACTGACGTATTTCCCCATACTCATTCACGCATAGACATTCTTTCATGTCATTGTAATCATGTGGATCTAGGGTCTTATTTCTGCCCTACTTACCGGTTCTAGTCATTTGCCTGTGTGCCTACTGCTTTTTACACGTGTCATTAAGGCTACTATGTTGCTCCTCTTAGGTCGCCAGATCATTCGTAAACCAATTTGGAGGCTCTTGAAGACTAAATTAAAAGTAAATTACCACGCAGCTGAAAGGACTGCCTCCCTTTATCTTTGAACCTTCACAGGCTAAGCCTGGTGCTGTGCAGAGAGAGAGAACTCGGTCATTTCTTCCACAGTTGACTATAACTAGAGAGAAAAGTTGTTTCCTTAAGACACCTTTTATATAGAAAGCTTGAATTTCCAGAAATCCACAGGAATGATTGGTATCTCCAAACATGGCCTCTGACTCTATACACAAAGCTAGTGAGAATTACAGTGCATACGATAAACCTCAAGTGGCCCCTGGGCCCCCTTCATGGACAGACAGACCTGTGCTGGATGGGGCTAGTCCTCCCTAGCCAGGTTGTTCCCAGATCAGGGTGGGAGAGAGGCAGATCCCGGATGCGTCGGCATTTTGAAGCAAATGACAAGTAGTTGTGTGAAGTTTACATTTTAAGGTCCCTCACAAACCTCCAATAAGCAAGATTTTACTCTGTTTACTGGCAGGCTATAAATTTCCTCCCCTGCCTGGCCTCTAAGTAACTATTGGAACTTCTTATTTTGGCCTGAAGGACTGAGGCAGAATTGAAGCTCAGGTCTTCTAATTAATTCAGGTTTTATGTTGGTGCCAACAGTGGCTCCTGTGTGGCTCTGAGACCAGGCAGTATAGGGGAGACCAGGACTAAGAGCTGAGTTAGGATGGGGCCATATTGGATCTCAAGATATACATAGATAGAGAATTAAAAATCTTTTAAAATCTCTCCCCTCAATCATTCAACAAATATTTATCGAGCACCTTCTTTGTGTCAGGTGTTCTGCTGTGTACCAGATAAATGATGATAAGTAAGATAAGCACAACATTTGCCAGTTGCTGAAAGTCTGCCAGAGGCTGTAGACTCCAAGAAAACAAGCAGGGGTTAGTTTCCGAGGATTCGAGTATAGCCAGAGAGAGTGAGCAGGATGTGGATTCTAAGAACATGGGACAGTATGTTGGAGAGGAAAAGAGGCAGAGAGCCCACTCGGGCCTGATGTGAGCACAGCATCCTGGAGGAGTGTACCAAGTGAGTCAGCAGCCAGGTAATAGCGAGGTGATGAAGTTCTACTTAAAGTCAGAAGCCAGCTCCTCTGTGTCTGGGCCATGCATATCTTGCTGAGTATGTAGAAATCTGCTGTGCCTGGAGTGAGAAAGGACTTACCTGGAAACTCTGCAGTGGGACACCAGATGCTCGGGTGCACTCGTCATTCAGGTTTGCGCGTTGGTGCCATTGCTGGAAGGCGGCCATTACTCCGATATCTCTACACTTCTCTCCCCTGAGATGCGGAAGTGAGATGATTACCACCTCCTTGTGAGATCTCTGAACCAGATGTTGGGCTCCTACTCAATTCCACAGTGCTAGTTATTGAAAATTTGTGAAGGTGTTGTCATCACAGAATGGTCATATTTAGGTGGCGAAGTAAAAGAATCATCCCAACATTAAAAATAATATTGTTTAATATTCACATTTTGGGGCTAGAATTAAATTGTTACCTCTTTGTTAGATTTACATCCTCTTTAAAAATAATCAAGTGTATCATAGAAACTGATTTCTGTGAGCATGACTTTTTCACTTTCAGACATGGAAAAGTTTATTTAACACGTATGTAGTATGCATACAGCAGCATTTGCTTTATCTTTTGGTGGATTCATTACAGAATGGCTCTCACAGTCCGGGAGCCTTTCTTAATGATGACGACATTTAAACTGTCCATGTGTCTGCCATACTCAGTACTTCAAAAAGAAAAAAATGTATCATTGAATAATCAAGACTATTATTAACATTTGATTTAAAAGAACCTAGACACATACACATGTGCATTCTTAGAGAAGTATTAGAAAACCTGATGAGAAAAGCAAAAGAAACTTGGGGAAGGATTGTGCTTTATTCACATTGTCTACCACTTCTGAACTTCATTCTTTCCGCTCTTCTGGTTTCATGTGCCCCACTCTGTTCCCCCGCTTAATGTTCCTCCTCCTCCACACCCCCACATCCACACCCCGCATGTCCCAGAGTCAGAGCTCTAACCTCCTACCGTTTCATGATTCACGGCACTTCCTATTTCACCTGTGTCAGAGTGGGCCCCAGTTTCTCTCAGTTTCATAAGGGTTACACCTCAGGTTCTTGGTCTGGATGCTGGTTCAGATTATCAACAGTTTCCTACTTCCCCAGAAACCTCTGAAAAATTTGGCAAATAGAGTGATTGCAGATTGGAGCAACAGCCTTGGAATTATTTGTCTAGCTTTCAGTCTGTGTGTGCAAGTATGTGTTTTGGGATGTAGGGAAATGAAGACTCTGTTAGTGAGAAGAAAGAGTCCTCAGGACTTACAAAGCAAACAGTGACTTGGGAGAACTCCCCCCCGTGAACAAACCCTCCCTCACCAAGGATGAAGTCAGCTTTGATGGCATGGAACAATGCCAATCCCATGGAGTAAAGCTTCCCTTTAGGGTAATCTGAAACCAAATGACTGTGACACTATTCTGAAGCAATTTCTAGAGCCCTCTTTCTGGTAACATAAAATGCAGAACATGGTTTAGGCACAACGACCTTTTTCCTAGTGACATTGGCATGTTCCAACCCAATCTGTTTCTCTTCTCACAAGGCTGGGAATAAGCAGATCCTAAATATTCTTAACAGAAAAGTCTCTCCTACAAGTTTTTGTTTGCCTGTTTTAATGCACACAGTACTATGTTGTTGGTGTTAACCTGGATTAAGAAGACACTGAATCTGAAATGCACAAATTTACCAGAAAACTCGTGCCGGTTGCTTTCGAATACTTCTGAAAGAGAAGTCTCTTGTTTTATTTCAGAATGAGATAGAATGAATACAAATAAATAAATAAATAAATAAATAAATAACCCAACTGCTTTCCACTTGCCCTGTTGCAGTAAAGTAGCCTTTAGATGAAAAGTTAATCTTCAAAGAATGATCCAATTGTAACTCATTTACCCATTGATTTCCACATTGTAGGGAACACTGGGAACACATTTAAGATCGAACCAGTCCTGGGCATCATCACTGTTTCCAAAGAACCGGACATGACGACCACGGGTCAGTTTGTCCTGTCAGTCAAAGTCACAGATCAGGGTTCCCCGCCGATGTCTGCCACAGCAATTGTGCGCATTTCTGTCACCATGGCTGATAATTCTCATCCCAAATTCACTCACAGAGACTACCAAGCAGAAGTAAATGAAAATGTTGATATTGGAACATCAGTCATTCTAATTTCTGCTATCAGTCAATCTACCCTCATTTATGAAGTCAAAGATGGAAACATTGATGGGATCTTTACCATAAACCCATATTCCGGAGTGATCACCACTCGGAAGGCACTGGATTACGAGCGTACTTCCTCTTATCGCCTCATCGTACAGGCCACTAACATGGCAGGAATGGCTTCCAATGTCACAGTCAATATTCAGGTTGTTGATGAAAATGATAATGCTCCAGTTTTTCTCTTTTCTCAATATTTGGGCAGCCTGAGTGAGGCTGCCCCCGTCAATAGCATTGTCAGGAGCTTAGATAACAGCCCTCTGGTGATCCGAGCCACCGATGCTGACAGCAACCGGAATGCTCTGCTTGTGTATCAGATTGTGGAGTCCACGGCCAAGAAGTTCTTCACGGTGGACTCCAGTACTGGAGCCATCAGAACAATCGCTCCCCTGGACCATGAAACCATCTCCCACTTCCATTTTCATGTGCATGTGAGAGACAGTGGTAGCCCCCAGCTGACTGCAGAGAGTCCCGTTGAAGTCAACATCGAAGTGACAGATGTGAATGACAACCCGCCTGTTTTCACTCAGGCTGTGTTTGAGACTGTCTTACTTCTACCTACCTACGTTGGAGTGGAGGTTCTGAAAGTTAGTGCCACAGATCCTGACTCGGAGGTGCCCCCGGAACTGACATACAGCTTAATGGAAGGCAGTTTGGATCATTTTTTAATTGACTCAAATACTGGAGTGCTCACCATAAAAAACAACAACCTCTCCAAAGATCACTATGTGCTCATAGTTAAAGTTTCCGATGGGAAGTTCTACAGTACGGCCATGGTCACTGTCTCGGTTAAAGAAGCCATGGACAGTGGCCTCCACTTCACACAAAGCTTTTACTCCACCTCAATCTCAGAGAACAGCACTAACATAACCAAAGTTGCTATTGTCAATGCAGTAGGAAATCGCCTTAATGAGCCCTTAAAATATAGCATCTTAAACCCAGGAAATAAGTTTAAGATAAAATCTACCTCAGGGGTCATTCAGACCACTGGAGTCCCCTTTGACCGTGAAGAGCAGGAGTTGTACGAGCTGGTGGTGGAAGCCAGCCGTGAGATGGATCATCTGCGTGTAGCCAGGGTGGTGGTCAGAGTTAACGTCGAAGACATAAACGACAACTCTCCAGTCTTTGTGGGCCTCCCTTACTATGCTGCTGTGCAAGTCGACGCTGAGCCTGGGACTCTGATTTACCAGGTGACAGCCATTGACAAAGATAAAGGTGCAAATGGGGAAGTGACCTATGTCCTACAGGATGACTATGGCCACTTTGAAATTAACCCTCATTCAGGGAATGTTATTTTAAAAGAAGCATTCAACTCTGACTTGTCCAACATTGAGTATGGCATCACCATCCTAGCCAAAGATGGTGGAAAACCCTCTTTGTCCACGTCTGTGGAACTTCCCATCACTATTGTCAACAAAGCAATGCCTGTGTTCGACAAGCCCTTTTATACGGCATCCATCAATGAAGATGTCGGAATGGACACCCCCATCCTGAGCATCAATGCCACCAGTCCAGAAGGTCAAGGCATCATATACATCATTATTGATGGGGATCTTTATAAACAATTTAACATTGATTTTGACACTGGGGTCCTGAAAGTCATTAGTCCTTTGGATTACGAAATTACATCTGTTTACAAGTTGACAGTAAGAGCCAGTGATGCCCTTACGGGTGCCAGGGCCGAAGTCACTGTTGACTTGCTAGTGAATGATGTAAATGACAACCCCCCTATTTTTGATCAGCTTACATACAATACGACACTGTCAGAAGCATCTCTCATTGGGACACCTGTTTTGCAAGTTGTCTCTACTGATGCGGACTCGGAAAACAATAAAATGGTGCATTATCAGATTGTCCAGGATACGTACAACAGCACTGATTATTTTCACATAGACAGCGCAAGTGGCTTAATCCTGACAGCAAGGATGCTGGACCACGAGTTAGTGCAGCACTGCACTTTGAGGGTCAGAGCAACTGATAATGGCTTCCCGTCCCTGAGCAGCGAGGTCCTGGTTCATATCTACATCTCAGATATAAATGACAACCCTCCAGTTTTTAATCAGCTCATTTATGAGTCATATGTGAGTGAATTAGCCCCCCGGGGCCATTTTGTAACATGTGTGCAAGCTTCTGATGCAGACAGCTCTGATTCTGACCAGTTGGAATATAACATTTTATCTGGGAATGACCGGACGAGCTTCCTGATGGACAGCAAGAGTGGCGTTATCACACTATCCAACCACCGAAAGCAGCGGATGGAGCCTCTGTACAGCCTTAACGTGTCTGTCTCTGATGGGCTGTTCACTAGCACTGCACAGGTGCACATTAGGGTCCTCGGGGCTAACCTGTACAGCCCCACCTTTTCACAAAGCACTTATGTCGCTGAGGTCAGAGAGAATGCCGCTGCTGGGACAAAGGTAATTCACGTTCGAGCCACAGATGGGGATCCAGGGACATACGGGCAGATCACCTATGCCATCATCAATGACTTTGCTAAAGATCGATTCCTTGTAGACAGCAATGGACAAGTCATTACAACAGAAAGGCTTGACCGGGAAAACCCTCTGGAAGGAGACATTACTATTTTTTTGAGGGCCCTTGATGGTGGAGGGAGAACGACTTTCTGCACTGTGAGGGTGATTGTGGTGGATGAAAATGACAATGCTCCCCAGTTCATGACCGTGGAATACAGGGCCAGTGTCAGGGCAGACGTCGGAAGGGGCCACTTGGTTACTCAGGTTCAAGCCATGGACCCAGATGATGGAGCCAATTCAAGGATTACTTATTCCCTATATAGTGAGGCCTCAGTCTCAGTGGCTGATCTCCTGGAAATCGATCCTGACAATGGCTGGATGGTCACAAAGGGCAGCTTTAACCAGCTGAAAAACACAGTGCTATCGTTCTTTGTCAAAGCAGTAGATGGGGGCATCCCAGTGAAGCACTCCCTCATTCCTGTCTACATCCACGTCTTGCCCTCAGAAACCTTCTTGCCTTCATTTACCCAGTCTCAGTATTCTTTTACCATTTCAGAAGATACAGCCATTGGAAGCACAGTGGACACCCTGAGAATTTTGCCCAGTCAGACTGTCAGATTCAGCACAGTTAATGGGGAACTTCCAGAAAATAACAAAGGGGATGTCTTTGTCATAGAACAGGAAACAGGCACCATCAAGCTTGACAAACGCCTTGATCGTGAAATCAGCCCAGCTTTCCACTTTAAAGTAGCAGCCACTATCCCCCTGGACAAGGTAGACATTGTGTTTACTGTGGATGTAGATATCAAGGTGCTAGATTTGAATGACAACAAGCCAGTCTTTGAAACTGCAAGCTACGAGACCATCATAATGGAAGGGATGCCTATCGGCACCAAACTCACACAGGTGAGAGCCACTGACGTGGATTGGGGAGCTAATGGGCAGGTCACATACTCCCTCCACTCAGACACCCAGCCCGAAAAGGTAATGGAAGCATTCAATATTGACAGCAACACAGGCTGGATCAGTACCTTGAAGGATCTGGATCACGAGACAGACCCTTCGTACACCTTCTCCGTGGTGGCGTCCGACCTTGGAGAGGCCTTCTCTCTTTCTTCCACAGCTTTGATCTCTGTCAGGGTGACAGATATAAACGACAACGCGCCAGTCTTTGCCCATGAGGTGTACCAGGGGAATGTGAAGGAGAGTGACCCTCCGGGCGAGGTGGTCGCGGTCCTCAGCACATGGGACAGAGACACTTCCGACATTAATCGCCAAGTGAGCTACCATATTACAGGTGAGTCTGCCACCCTTGCTTTTCACTATGTGCTCTGCTTTCTAAAGATGGAAGGTCACAGGCGGTATGAATGGGAGAGAAGAAGGAAGATGAGATGAGGGGTTAAGAGTAATAATGCTTTGGGGCCGAGGAAAAGATCTCTGAGTTGACACAGTTGTTGGTTGCTACTAGCTCAGCCTTAGTTTGGTGTTCACCGGTTTGCCTGCGACCAGTTTCCCAGGTTGGTACCCAGTCCTTGAGTCTCCTTTTATCATTTCAAAAGGAGTCCAGCCAAATACGTCAAATACAACATCTCTTTTTGTCAGGGAGCTTCAGGAGACATATTTTTAACTATATTCCTTTTCCCTACTATTTTTAGGAATAAAGAAAAGCAAAGAGCTTGACCCCTATAAGCTTCACTTACAAGTATCCTCTGGAACTAAAAACTCAAATGCATGCAGATACACAAACTCGAGAGCCTGGTTTGACCTTTCGATGAAAAATCCCGTTATAACTCTAAGCCAAAAATATTTCTGACAACTCACTTTTCTTTGATACCTCGTTTGTCTTTCCAAATAGTAAGTAGCAGTTCAATGGGAAAGGCAAGATAGACAAATGAGGTCACCCAGAGGGCACAAAATATGTCACCATTGCTCCAAGGGCCTGAGGACTTCATGTCAGAGTGAAGAAGGGGTGCCTTGATCAGCGGTGGGTTTCCAGGGGTGATTGGCCTTAAACTGCAGGAAGGAGAGGGTGAGCTGTACGGGAGCAGTCTTCCTAAAAACTATTTTGGGGTTTTGAAAACTAACATTTTGGTGTTGTGATATTCAAAGGTAGAACATAAGAAAAGTGCCAAGAGATTTTAAAGAGTCCATCAATACTTGTAGTCAGGTGGCTTCCCTTTAGAAAAACTACATTATTCAACATGAACAATGAATTAATTAGAATGCCCTCAGGACACAGAATCTGCTTAAGTGCATTGGTGGGAAAGTTAATTAATCACTGCAGAATGAGGTCCACGGAAGAGCGCGTGTGTCAGGGCTCGGGACCGCCACGCTCTTCTGCCCGACTCTTCTTTACAGAGTTCTTTTCTTAATGTTTCCTGTTTAAAGCTCTTTATGTGTTTTATGCTTTATCTGATAACTTAATTTTTTATTAAAATGTACATTTCTGCAATAAAGACATGAGCAACAGTGGTAAGGAAAGAAAGGTGAGTAAAGCATCACTTTGATTTTATTTGCATTCGATTTCCAATAAAAAGCTTCTTGGGCATCCTGAGGGATATTTTCCTACTTGGAAGAATTGTGACTCAGCTTCAATTATTTATACATTGACTCTGAACAGATGATTTAAAGGGCCCATCCTATCAACTTTACCAAAGTAATGAGAATAGAGTAGCTTAAAGCTACTGTTACTGCTTCCACTGCCAACCACCAACTGATTTTAATGAGATTTAACTTTTGCTCTTGATGTAAAGCAGCTTGGCTGTGCTGCCAGAGATTAACAAAGGGCCATTAATCATTTAATATAACAAAAGAACACTGTGGGCCTGTAGGAAAAGCATTTAACAGGTTAAATTTGAGCATGCTGAAATAATATTCAGAGGCAGCCTGGTTGAATCCTAGCCAGTGAGGGAGGACCCCAAGCCTCACCGGACAGGCTCCTCAACCTCCACACTATTGACATTCTGGGTGGAGAAGTCTTTGTTGTAGTGGCCGTTCTGTGCCTTACGGGATGATTAGCAGCATTCTGGCCTCTACACAATGGATTCCAGTAGCACCACCATCAGGACCCCTGATGTGACATGCAAAAATGTCTTCAGACATTGACAAATGTCCTCTGGAGGTGGGAGAGGAGGGAGGCGTCGCCACTCTCAACTGAGAACCACTGCCCTGGAGGGATGCGCAGCCCTCTCCTCTTCTGTACTGTCTACCCAGTGCGGTCTGTTTATCCTGAGTCTGCCCTGAGCTGCTGAGGCCCCTGGACTGACCCCCACCTCCC
Organism: Micronycteris hirsuta; assembly: GCA_004026765.1. NCBI lineage: Eukaryota > Metazoa > Chordata > Mammalia > Chiroptera > Phyllostomidae > Micronycteris > Micronycteris hirsuta. Next base: position 162,900 of record PVJI01000737.1, on the reverse strand, counting down.
CCCACTGTGCCTTGTGATGCAGAATGCACGCTGGCCCCCGGAATTCCACTACTTCCCCCTCCATCCCTTCGGCAGGACCGTGATCTCTGCCCTCTTCTCCTTTGAAGATTCACTGTAAGAAGGCAAACTGGCTCCACCTTTTCAATGAAGTAGCAACCAGTATGCAGTATGTTTCCCTATTTATTTGTTTATTGTCAGACTCCCCCACTAGAATGTGAGCTCCACCAAGACAGCAGCAGCTTTTGTTAGTTGGTGCCACTGCCTGGAGCAGAGCCTGGCCCAGAGCGGGTGACAGATCCTTGTTAAATGGCCAAACAAGTGAAACGATGATGATTTAACTGAATTCCAGGCTTCTTGCCAGTTGTCTCCTCCAGTCTTCCTCCAGGTTCGAAGTGACATTATTTTCCTCTTTAAAGATTGGAAGGTCAAAGTGGTTTTCTCCCTTCATAGTATTTCTGGGACCACAGTCAGCGGCTCAGCATCGTCAAAAGCTGTTCCACATCGCCTTTTCTCTTTCGCTTCCTCTTTCATAGCTTCACTGTAATAAATTTGATCTAATTGTAGCCTTTTTTTTTTAACTGCGCCTTCAATGACCCCATGTTAGGGCTCTTTAATACTAATGGATCTTCTTCTGTCACATACACTTTTCTGCCCCAAACTCCAGTCCTTATAAGAAGAATGCAGCGGTATGATAAAGCCTTCATTAAAAGATTCCTTAACAGCAGAAACCGAAGACACCAATTCAATAGAATATAGGCACTGCTATGCTCATTGCAGCATTATTTATGATAGACAAGATTTGGAAGAAGCCCAAGTGCCCATCAGTAGACAAGTGGATAAAAAGGCTGTGGTACGTTTATATAGTGGAATACTACTCGGCCATTGAAAACAAGAAAATCTTACCTTTGCGACAGCGTGGATGGACCTAGGGAACATTATGCTAAGTGAAATAAGACGGTCAGAGAAAGACAAATACCATATGATCGCACGTATATGTGGAATCTAATGAACAAACTGAACTAACAAGCAAAATAGAGACAGACTCATAGATACAGAGAACAGACTGACAGCTGTCAGAGGGGACAGGGACTGGGGGGCTGGGTGAAATAGTTGAAGGATTAAGAAAAAAACTCATAGATACAGATAACAGTATGGTGATTACTAGAGGGAAAGAGGGATGGGGGAGATAGAGGAGGGTAAAGAGGGATAAGTAGTGATGGAAGGAGATTTGACTTGGGGTGGTGAACACACAATACAATACACAGGTGATGTGTCATAGAACTGTACACCTAAAACTTATATAATTTTATTCACCAATGCCACCCCCATCAATTTAAAAAAAAAGATTCTTTAAAAAAAAAGATTTTTTACTAGAACTGACTGTCTTCCCTTGATTGCATAATCAGCAGCTAATGAAATTATCTTGGTAACAAGAGCTACATACAGTGTACTACATCCTCTCTTGAGACAAAGTGGGAAGACAATTGTATCACCCTGAGAAGAGGATTGATTGTTCACAGTTTGAATTTGATTGTCCTTAAGGGGCACTAAACACAAGATCATCTCCAGCCTCTCAGAGTGCATTTTATTCTCTTGGAAAGTTACTGTTTTACTTTCCACACAAGCCAAGCATATAAATACCAGGCTTTCTTGCACAAGAACGAAAAGGCAGTGAGCGTCAATCGTTCCGTATCATAAATGATAGCGGTTGCCAGGCACCTGGATGGCCCTACGCAGGCCTCTCGCAGTAAGTGTGGACCAGAGCTTCTCATTGCACAGCTGTAAAAACTCTTTTTTTTTTCACTGCAGGAGGGAACCCCCGAGGAAGGTTTGCCCTGGGGCTGGTGCAGAGTGAGTGGAAGGTCTATGTGAAGAGACCTCTAGACAGGGAAGAACAAGACATTTACTTCCTCAACATCACTGCCACCGATGGGCTCTTTGTCACACAGGCCATGGTGGAAGTGACTGTCACTGATGTGAATGACAACAGCCCAGTGTGTGCTCAGGTAAGATTTGCGGATATATCAGATACACTGCTCCTTTTCACTCTGCTTCTCTAAAATTAAACCAAAACCCATTTCCCTTTTCTGCTTAAAGCAAGCCAATATGTGCTCGTATTTGCTTAATCGGTGAGTTCCAATCGAATGCAAGGGGGTGGGAGGTGGAGTCTCGGGTGAAATGCTGTAAACATGGAAAGAGGGTAGGTGGCACAGTCGGATATCTAATTCCCCTCCCCTCCACACACACACACACACACACACACACACACACAAACATGAGTCTTAAAATTAAATAATTTTTAAGGCATTCTAAAGGACCTTATAACTTACTCTGTCTAAATTGCTGATTTAATAAAAGAGAAATGGACCACTCAAAAGCATAAATTACTTTTTTTGTGTAACTTTCCGCAGCTGGTTAGTGGCCATGTTGGCAGCAAACCCAGATTTCCAAGCTCCTCGTGGGGCAGCATTTCTATCGCAGTCCAAAACCTGACAGCCGATGCAGGATGCCAGTGAAGATTTGGTTTTCTTTCTTACTAAAATTAAATCACTATTTACCTTTCCTCTTTTAATCACCATCAGGACCAAGGGACAATATTGGTGTTCTGAAGCTTAGAAAATTGTTACCAACAGATGTAATTTATCATTCTCATGCCAACCGTTAGTAGTGGCTCTTTGAAGAGTTGAAGGGTCCAAAGGATTCACTGGTGCTTAACAGAAAAGAGGACCTTGATCAATATGTGATCTGTGCCACGGCTGCAGGAGTTTTTTTTCTGTTTTCTTCACCATTGTACTCCTAGAATCTAAGTAGTACCTGGCATATAGTAGGTGCTCAATCAGCATTTGAGCATGGGAGGGGCTAGGCAAGAGACCTGCTGTGTTTCATCATATAATATAAGAAGGTTCTGTGATACAGGAAAAAAATAACTGAAGCTGAATTATATGAATGCATTTGTTTAAAAATCGTGTATTGTGCTAACTATGGTAGTTGACCCACAAATACTGATAATTTAGTTACCTTTCTTTACCTTTTCCTAGGTTGCATATATAGCACTATTTCCCGAAGACATCCCATCAAATAAAATCATCCTGAAGGTCAGTGCCAAGGATGCCGATATTGGATCCAATGGAGATATACGATACTCACTCTATGGACCTGGACACAATGAATTTTTTCTAGACCCAGAAAGCGGTAAGGTGAAATTTATTCTTTGGGTAAATGCCGTTGTTAACCCATGAGAGACCCTAAGGTCTCACATGGTCTCGTCCATAGTGGGCAGCCGGTGTACCAGAGCTTTACAGGATGCCCGGCTACCTTGGACTCTAAGAAATGCTATTTGTACTTGGTACCTGAAGATGGGTTGTCTGGAGCACACGAACTTTGTTTGGCTTAAAAAACTTGCCCTGACCTACTTACATTTATTAGCATCAAGTAATTGGACATATCTTCTTGCTTCTCCTGTTTCTCATGTTGTTGAGTTAAAGCATCTGCCCTGTACAGAGTATGAACAGAATTACATCACAAGTCTGGGTTTTGCCATGCAACCTAGACAGCAGTGCACAGTAAGGAGAGTTTTTCCTTGCTGAAATTTCTTTTGGGTCCCTTCCTGATGCTTATTAACACATTTGTCTGGTTTTTATTCAACATCCCTGCTTAGTTTCTCCAAAGTTATGAGCCCTTAGATTTGCTTACATACTCAGGTAAAATTTATAAAGTGGAAGGTTATGCATGCCAAAGCAGATGCCTACACTGAGGGCCAGAGCTGATGGAAATGACACTTTCTGTGGAGGTAAACTATGTCAGCATTATGTATTGGATGGTTCATCCACTGGCAGTTTTTAAATGAACTGTAAAGAGAGCATAACTTGTATATCTCCAGTGTGGTCCCGGTCCTACTGAACAACGGGACTGCAAAAGGTAGTGGTGCTGCCGGCCCCGCTCCCATGGCGTCACTATTCTGTGTGGAACCACTGAGCTACCCAGGGATATGCGAGTTGGCCGTGTGGGCTTGGTATTTATTTATTCAACAGCTACCATTTATTGGGTAGCTAGTTGACATAAAAGAACTTTATGGGATGTTTTTGTAGACTTCGAGATGAGCAAAACAAACCATGCCCGTGTGAGGAAGACAGACCAATAAGCCAATAATAATCATAACAAAAGACAGAATGAAATGAGTGCCCAGGAGAGACCCCAGGGTGTTCTTTCTGGGCCCAGAGGAAGAAGTAGCCAAAATTCTGATGAGAGGGGAGAGGAAACTGTTGTTGAAAAGAGCTGGCATTTGAGCTGAGCCGGGATTGCAGCAGCTGAGGCAGGACACTGCCGGGGCAGTGTGAGCAGAGAGCGCGGCACCTGCAGGGCACGCCCCGTTTGTGCAGCATGGCCACTGGAGAGAGGGGCTGAAGAACGGTTTGTGACAAAAGTGGTTGGAAAATGACTGTGGGCCACACTGTGGAGGGTCTTGAATGCCCACCTGGAAAACCACAGGCTGTTTGTGGGTAGGAGAGGGAAGTGATCTGACCTGTGTTTGAGAACCGTCTGTATGTGACAAGGAAGCCAGAGGGGGCACTGCTCTGTAAGAGCGGCAGGCATGGTCCAAATAATTAATATCTACTGATTTCAGCTCAGTGTAACAATGTTTAGTGAGTCACACTTTTCACTGAATAGCATTTATTCAGATCTGTCACTGTACTTAATGTTTAACCGTTACATTTTAAACAACAAAAACAAAATCTCGTGGGGGCAGGCACCTAGCACCTGTACAGCTGTCCCAGTGTTAACATACACAACCTACCTCCATGCTGGTTTCTCCAAGCCCCTCAGATATGCACCCAGCACACTCCCCCAGCAACCACAGGCCCTTCCACACCACAGTCCAGTAAGTAGGGTTTACCTGGCACAGTAAGGTCCCTTCAGGACCTCCTTCTACTGTAACCAGCCTCCGTTTTTGGGTTTTTTTTTTAAGATTTTATTAATTCTTAGAGAGAGAAAGGGAGAGAGAAGAGAGGGAGAGAAACATCAATGTGTGGTTGCCTCTCTTACACCCACAACTGGGGACTGCAACCCAAGCAATGCCCCGACTGGGAATTGAACTGATGACCCTTTGGTTGGCAGGCCAGCACTCAATCCACTGAGCCACACCAGCCACATCCTCTGTTTTAATTGTTTGTTTTCCTCTAAAAGATGGGGTAAAGCTCTGACTGGTGTGGCTCAGTTAGTTGGGCATCATCCTGCAAAGCCAAAAGTCACCAGTTTGATTCCTGGTCAGGGCACATGTCTGGGTTGTAGGCCGGGTCCTGAGTCGGGGGCATGAGAGTCAACCGATCAGTGTTTCCCTCTCACATTGATGTTTCTCTCCCTCTCTTTCTCCTTCCTTTTCCCTCTCTTTAAAAATAAATTAAAAAATAAATGTTTACAGCCAGTTTAGAAAAAGATGGGGTAAAAAATGGTGAGTACCTAGAAGCGGAGACTCTGCCTGCCCCTTCGGGGTCTCCATGTTACTGACGTGACTGACTACCAGAGAACTCAGGACACTTGTCCATTCTCTATGCTTTTGCTGTAGATGCAGCAAAAAAACAGAGATGTAACAGGTCTCGGGAGGTTTAGGGAAGTATGGCGCTTCCCCATGTAGGCCAAAGGAGGAACCCCGATCCCAGAGGTTTCACAGTGGAATTAATTAATTTGAAGGTCACGCCATGCTTGTTGCATCCAAAACCACATACGTTTTCCCCTGATGATTAAAATTGAATTTGTTCTATTTTTCAAAATATGAGGCACTTGAGCCAAATGTCATTGGTCTTTCCTGAATTGGGATTCTTTATATAATCGATCCTCTGCTCTTCAAAGAAAGATAGTTTTTGAAAAGCCAGGCTCTTTATTTTCACAGGCGAGTTAAAAACCTTGTCTCCGTTGGATCGGGAGAGGGTCCCTGAGTACAACCTGATTGCCAGGGCCACTGATGGGGGTGGCAGGTTCTGCCAATCTGATGTCCGCTTGATCCTGGAGGACGTGAACGATAATCCCCCTGTGTTTTCCTCTGACCACTACAACGCCTGCGTCTATGAGAACACGGCCGCCAAGGCTCTGTTGACCAGAGTTCAGGCCATGGATCCTGACATCGGTAAGTCAGTTGCAATGAGGGGCTATCTCCCTGTTCATGTACTTGACACATCTTCAGGTGCTGCCTGCTGCCTTCCCTGTAGTTTTGTCAGCCCACCTGGTTCCCTCCCAAGAACGTGGACACTGAACCACATTTCAGCTCTTCCGATACTGTGAATTTCTTTACCTTTTAACAAGGAATTTTAGATTTTTTTTCTTTTAACCTTTAGAATAAAAGCTACAGCTTCCTTACTTGCTCGTTCCTCCTGAACATAGTTAAAATGCTGTGTTGTGTGGCAGGGAGAATTCATTTCCATTTCTATAAAGAATTGCATCACATGCTTCAGCTGAAATATGACAATCTCGATTTATGGCAGTGCCCCATAGTGCAAAGACCGATTACTAAATGTGCTGCTGGTCCAATGTGGGTTTTTTTTAAATTGCCATTTTCCAGAGCAGTTTGGTCACATATAAACTGGCATTTCTAGGCAGGCTGAGGGTGGGTGAGATAAGAAGAAATTAGAATGAAAGTTGCTAATAAAGTTTATGTTCAAAACCACTTTACATAATGAGATGGTGAGTTAGAAAAGACTGGAGTTAATTGCTAGGTAGTCCTTCTGAGAATGCATAAGTTATTGAGGTGACTGCATGATGGAATATAAATACAAAAGGGCATATAGTAAGCATTTGTGCATTTTAAGAGCTGTAAATCAGAGGAGTAGGAAATGACGGGGTGTGTCTGCTATGCTAAACAGGCCTTTATATAATTCATTGTCTTATTGCTTAATTCTGAATTGAAAGAAAAATTATTGGGCTAATGGAAAAGTAAATACACTATAATTAGTTGAAAACAAACATAAAGCCCAGGGTCTCTGCATATGTACCCTTTCAGAAATTAATGGGTACACTTTGAATTATTGCTCTTATCGCATTAGCATAATTTTCTAGGCTGACAACCAACCCTTTAAAAATCTGCATGTTATAAAGCTTGATGAAAAATGATAAACAGGAAATGACTCTTATGATCAATAATTATGCAATACCTACAAATACTGTCTTATAAAGGAAGTTAGAAAGCATTCTCTGGACTCTTACGAGCAGACTTTTAGGGAAAAGAGGACAGAAATTATGCAAATGAATTTTTAATAATTTAAATTTGACTTTGAAAATATTTAATTGGGCCATAGAATTTTAAGATTTAATAATTCTTTTAATTAAAATGAAATTGAGTTAAAATTCCAACTTTAAGAATTCTACCCATTTTGTGCATGAAGGAATTGGGTGGGCTCTGTCTGCGAGACAGAGACCAACGATAGAAGGGGTCTGATTAGCGCACGTGGTGTTTCAGACATGGGGGGGCGCGTGGAGAGACATCACTGATTCCCAGCTGCGGTGTGGGTGAAGAGTATGCTGTTAACACTGTCCTCCTTTTTACTTCTGAGTCAGCTGTTTCTGGTTGGGAATTGGAGAAGAAAGGCTGACTAGACTCTGGCCCTTAAGCAGCGCAGAGATGATAAAGCCTTTAAAGGGCCAAAACCAGAATAATGGCTTTATCAACACCTCCCTCTCCTCATTTGCACCAATTAACAAATGCCTTACATTCAAGCTTCAAATAGACACAGAAGCTGTGAGTGCTGCTGATGCCTAAATATAAATTGCATTCCCCGGGCCACGGTATCAGCCTCAGGAAAATTCTACCTTAGGACCAGAATCTTCTGGTTCATTTTTGTTTCTTTAGAACTCATTTAGCTTTTCAAAATAAGAGAACTGAGATGGCTAGAGAAGAACAAATGAACACTTCCAAAAACACAAGCTGAGCCCCTCTCTGCCTGGTGTGAAGGTCTTGGGCAGAGCCTGCGGGAGGGTCCCAGCAGCAGAGCCGCAAACAGCCTGACATTCTCCAGAGTGTCAGTGACTGGGGGCTTCTGCCACTTTTCAGCAGTTGCCTGAGGAGAACTTCCTTTTAAGAATCCCATTTCTCAGTCTTTCTTAGGAACCCCAGAGGAGCATGAGCTTCGGTGCTGATGTTACTGGGTTGTGAAGTGGGCAGTTCTGGCCTAAAGCTAAGTTTGCACATGACTCAGGCTGAATCCAGCCCCTTAATGTATTTAATTTGGCTTGTATACAGCATTCAAGAAAGTTTGAATTAGTTGTCAATAAAAGTCAGGAAATTTTTATTCAAAATTTTAGTTTCTGGCATTTTATAATAACAACAACAGCACTCAGAAGACTCAGCAATTCCTGGTGCATAGCCCATTGCGGTGGGAGCTAAATAAAAGCTGCCTCCCTGATATTTGGCAGTTCCCAGCCTCCCCGTTCCCACCTACTTCACTTACTTATGCTACTGCCTGATCTCAGAGGCCCATTCTCTAAAGTGACAAGTTTTTTCTATTTTTTAATTTTTTTTAATTTTGAAATAACTATAGGTTCATAGGAAATTGCAAAAAAAATAATGTACAGGAGGTTGTACAGCACTTTCCCCCAATGATAACATCCTGTGTAACTAAAGTGTCAGATTTTGGCATGAGTGTGTGCATGTGTAGCTCTGTGTAACTGCACCACCCGGGCAACTTCACCTACCACGAGGCTCCCTGCTGCGGCCCCTTGTCCACAGCCACACCAACCTTCTCCTGCACTTGCTTCCCAGATTGTAACCCCTGGCAACCACTAGTCTCCATATCTGTAATTTTGTTATTTCAAAAATTGTGTTTAAATGGAGTCATATAGTTTGTAGCCTTTTGATTGGCTTTTTTTCCCATTCAGTATCATTCCCTTGAGATTCATCCAAGTTATTCAATTGGTTTTGATTCTAGTGAAGAACATTGATGGCACTGTGTAAGTGACAGGGCTGTTTGGTTCTGTTAAGCGCATTCCTTAAGCGCTGCCAAGTCGGGAATAAAATAAAACCGGAGGCAGACAAGATCACGTTAACACCTATCTTCTGAGTTCTAAGAAATAGCATGGCAATTGTCTAGATTTTAACATGAAATTCTTAATTTTCCTTTAAAATGGAAATATCCTCAATCCCATGAACTAATGGAATGATACAACCTGACATTTATAAAAATTTAGCCCTTTTGGTAAAGATTAGGAGATTCTTGCTTGTACTATGTCTTTGGGTTAATGTGTTACTACTTAGTCTACCTCTTAGGGATACCACTTATGTCCAGGTTCCAAATTTTAAGGGTTTTTTATTCTAGCAAATTGAATGTAAAGTAATGAATGAAGTTCAGAGCTAAAATCTGTGACCACTTTGGGCAGATGACATGAAAATAAAATGTAAACTTGGACTGGAATATGTGCTATAGCTTGTGATTTATTGAGAGTCCAATGTCCACATATTTGAAATGCAAGAAGACATAGTTTTCCTCTTACTAATGAGGGGCATAAAGCAAAGAAATGTTCTAATGAACATCTCACTTATTTCTTACCTGTGAAATGTTTCCTGCAAGGTTGGAACTTCTTTCAGGAGCTTCAGAGGAACTCGGAGGTTCATAACACACATTATAGCTATTTTCCACTCAATTTAACAGACATTTAATGAGCAACTAGGTAGTAGGCACTACAGGGGAGCAGTGACAGGCCTTGGGTCATATGTAGTAGTGAAGAGCAAGAGTCAGGCACACAAGTACTTTACTAGAAGGCAGAGCCCCAGATTGAATAGGATTTCAACAGGAAGCCATTCAGGAAGGCAGGAGCATGAGGATAATGTCATAGAGCTGGGAATGGTGGGCCCAACTAAATACTCAGGAGAATATCATGTTCTGGAAGATGAAAAGAGGTAAATGAGGTGAGAAAAATAGTCTATGGCCTGATTTTGGTGGTTCATGAAGGGATTAATGTACTTAAGTAGGTGAAAAAGAACAATAGAGCACTTTTGAGAAAAATTATCAACTCTGAATTTTGAAAGTGCACATCTGATGGAAGCATCTAAATGAGGGTAAGGGCTCTGGCCAGTGTGGCTCTGTTGGTTGTAACATCATCCAGTAAACCAAAAGGTCATGGGATCGATTCCCAGTCAGGACACATACTTAGATGGCAGGTTCTATACCCAGTTGGGGCATGTGTGAGAGCCAACCAACCAATGTTTCTCTCTCAAATCAATGTTTCTCTCCCTCTTTCTCTCCCTGCCTTCCCCTCTCTCTAAAATCAACAAACATTTCCTCAGATAAGGATAAAACAAAATGAGGGTAAGGACAGCTTCTAGGAAGAGAATGAGAAAGACCACAAAGGCCAAAACAAGTGGGGTGGCTTTGGCATTTAAAGTGAAGGGGCAGAATGTTCTCTGTGTCTATGGATCAGGGAAATGTAAAGTACAGCATAGGGAATATAGTCAACAAAATTTGAATAGCTATGTATTGTGTCCAATGGGTACAAGATTTATCAAGACAATCACTTAGTAAGCTATATAATGTCTAATCACTGGGATATACTCCTGAAACGAATATAATATTTAATGTCAACTATAATTAAAACAATTTTTGAAAAAGCTGAGCAACAAAAGGAAGGAGCACATGAGAGATTTCAGATGTGAGCTCTAAGTTTGGGTAAGATAGCCTGGGGAAGATGTCAGACAGGGCGCCAGGTAAAGGTGTGGGTGAGCAGAAACAGCACAGGTGGCCTGAACAGGATCCTGTGTAGAGAGAAAGAGGAAAGACTGGAGACACGATGGAAATTAAAAGTGCAGCCCTTGAGAAAACATGTTCAGATAAGATAAATTTGCTACTCACGACAAAGTGGGGAGATCTTGCCTCCAAGGGGCTTACAGTCATAGTGTTAGGCACCAATGAACATTCAAAGAATAACGTAATACATGTTATAACAGCTGTAACAGTAGGGATTTTGTAAGGATGAATCAGCACATATAATATGTTAGTACAGGTCCCTTTGGAAACATTAATATGTGAGCAATGAATTTTCAACTGGGGCAACTCAGGAAGGTCCCACAAAGTGGCATTAGCATTTAAGCTGGGTGTTAAAGGATGGGCAAGAAGAAGAGAAAGATCCAGCAGCAAGCGAGAAGGAGAAAGGGGCGGGAGAAGAGGGACAGAGAGAACTGTATCCACTGAGATAGGCTTGGCTAAACTGGGGTGCTTTTGTAAAGTCTCAGTGGCTTAGCACAGCAAAAGTTTAATTCCCATGTGAAGTGCAGGTGACATAAACATCTGGTCCCTATCTCGTCAACACCATCTTCTTGGCCTTTGGTTCCCAAGGTCACTACTGCAGGAGACAGGCACATCAGTGCTTAGCTCCTTCAGCCTGGGAGAGACCCACATTACTCTGTCACTGTCCATTGCCCGGCGCTAGCCTGAGGAGGTTAGGATATGCGGGGGCAGCCATGGGATATTGGGTGAGCGCTCGACTCTGTCACAGCGATGAAAGCAGGAAAAGACAGCTGGCTCAGCAGATCCAAAAGAGGCAGAGAGGGTGACCTTATTACTATGTTAGCCTCAGCAATAAGGAGAGACCACTTGACCTTAGAAGTGAAAAGGAAAGAAGCAGAAAGAAAAAACAAACCAGATACCTAGAGAAAGAAAAAAGGGAGATGTTGAGGATAACCCAGTGGGAGGCACACGTCTGCCGTCAGACATCTCCGTATGGTAAGAGGTTCTGTCATCTCAGGAGACGCACATGGCAGCAGCTGGCCGGGCGCTCTGAGGAGAATGCAAGGAGTTTGTTTCAGGGACTAGAGGAAAGTGAAAAGGAGTCACCGAGAAATGAAGGAAAGAAATGCCTCACCCACTGAGGGCTCCGCAGGTACTGGGTTACATAGTTGAGTGGACCCAGTCGGCACAGTGAATTATGTTAATAGGAAACAAGAGCAATTCTTTCAGAGATTTCCAGAATGATGCCTTTCCCTCTAAAATTAATAGTTAAATCTTCATATTAAAAAAGATCAGGAAAGAGACAGAGAAAACATCTCTTGACAGAACTTTTCCACTTTTAACCAAGGGTTTGTTTTTAGCATCCCTCAACACCCTTCACTTTGTACCAATGTAAGCTTGCTGTTGATATCGGGCACTTGTTTTCTGTGTATTTCATGAGGGACATGGTGTCATGACCCCTGTTCCATGCTCTCATGAGACAGAAGCTGGGATGAACTTGGTTTTCCAATGCAGCAATCTTGCAGGGATCTGGTCCAGTATCTTCAAGCACCATTTGCGCTGAGAGTGTAGCTCCTTATGAAGGAGGAAGAAATTATTTATCTGAAAGGAATGTTCATGAAAATAACCACTGAGTGTTGTTAAATGGAAATCTTTCTGACCTAATGACTTTAAATCAATCTATCTAGATGTTTCTTGCCTCTTCTGACTCATCCTAGCCTGTGTATCCACCACTTATTGGGGACCATGTAAAGAGACTCAAGAAGAAAGCAAAGAGATGGGATAAGTTCACAGCAAAGTGTGATTAATAGATGCTGGAACTATGGCACAGACACATCCAGTTAGCAGTTTCCTGCATCTTCCTGGGATGAAGTCTGAGGAAATTCTATTCACACCAATCTGTAAGAATTAGAAACACTTGTCTACACTTGGTGCTCTTACTTAATTCAAATTGGATGGCCAAAGGTGAAGTTTCAATCCTGTGATGATGGTATATTTTAAATCTTTCCTCTTCACCCTTATGATCTAATGGAGGAAACTATAAAGGCTTTTGATTTTAAATCTCTCATCAGTACCTTTGGTCTCATGGAGGAAAACAAATATATGTTCAGCATGTGCTATCTGAATGACTTAACTATATATATTATCTTTGCACTGGTCCCCAAAAGAAAAAAATTTTAAAGTTATATCTGACAGAGAAGGTAAATTCTGAAGCATCCCTTTCTTTTTTTTATTCTCACCTGAGGACATTTTTCATTGCTTTTAGAGAGAGAGGAAGGGAGAGAGAGAAAATCGATGTGAGAAAGAGGCACAAATCAGCCACCTCCCGTACAGGCCCAGGCTGGGAATAGTACATGTCCACACCAGGGATAAAACCCACAACCTATTCATGTGCATTGACCAGGAGTCAAACCTGCAACCCTTCAGTTACAGGACCAACTGAGCCACACTAGCCATGGCCTGAAGCATCCTTTTCCACTGCCTTCAGCACTTGGGTGTGAGGGACAGGGAGGGAAGACGGTCCGAGCCAACATCTTGGCCTCCTCTGGACTCTTCAAATGAAGCATGAGGATATCCACAAACATTCCTCAAGGACACATCTCTTACTAACCAGATTGATCAAGAGGCCATGGACAGGGGGAAGCCCTGGATGATGAGTGCCCTGTGCTATGTGTAAGCTGTATGACCTTGGCCTAGTCATTGGCCTCTCTGGTTATAAGGATGCTCAGTGAACTTAGGGAAAGAGTGGGTGAACTTAGTGAGGACTTCAACGAAGAGATAGGAAACATAAAGTGGAGATAAAAAACAAAAAAGAACCAATGAGAAATAAAGACTACACAAACAGAAATGAAAAATACTTTACAAGGAAATAGTAGAATAAATGAAGCAGAGGATCAAATCAGTAATTTGGAAGATAAGGAAGCAGAAAACACCAAATTAGAACAGAAAAAAAATGAGGATAGTATAAGAATCTTCTGGGGTAACTTCAAGCATACCAACATTCATATTATTAGGATGTTGGAAGAAGAGAGAGAACAAAAAATGGGAAACTATTTGACAGCCAAGTGGTATAAATGCGCCATAGCTGTTTTACCACTGACATACTAGTGGATGCTTGGTCCATTCCCAAATCTTGGCTATTGTAAATAATCCTGCAATGAACCTAGGGGTGCGTACATTCTTTAGAATTAGTGTTTCAGGTTTCTCCAGATAAATCCCCAGAAGCGGAATCCCTGGGTCATAAGGCAGTTCCATTTTTTATTTTTTGAGGTAACTCCATACTGCTTGCCACAGTGGCTGGATCGATCTGCATTCCCACCAACAGTGCAGAAGGGTTCCTCTTCCTCCACACCTTTGCCAACACTTGTTGTTTGTTGATTTATTGATAATAACCATTCTGGCAGGTGTGAGCTGATACCTCATTGTGGTTTTAATTTGCACTTCTCTGATGACTAGTGATGTTGAACATCTTTTCACACGTCTATTGACCACTTGTACGCCCTTTTTGGAGAGGTGTCTATTCAGGTCCTTTGCCCATTTTTAAATTGGATTATTTGTGGCGGGGGGTTGGTTTGAGTTGTATGTGTTCTTTATAAATTTTGGATATTAACCTCTTATCCGATGTATCAGTGAATGTGTTCTCCCTTTGTGACAGCATAGATGGACCTGAACTACATTATGCTAAGTGAGATAAGCCAGTCAGAGAAAAACAAATACCATATGATTTCACTCATATGTGGAATCTAATTAACAAATTGAACTAACAAGCAAAATAGAGACAGAGCCTTAAATAGGAAACAGGCTGACAGCGTGGCAGGGTCTGTGAAGGGGTTGAGCAAAAAAGAAAAAGAACTCATGCACGCAAACAAGAGTGTGGTGATTGTGGAGGGGAGCGGGGAATGGAGGGTCGTGGAAGAGGGTATGGGGGATAAATGCTAATGGGAAAAATATAATAAAAAGTGAACCATTATTAAAAAGAAAGAAAAACAAAACAAAAAAGAAAACCTATTTGAAAAAAACATTGACAGAAAAATTTCCCTAACCTGGTGATGAAAAAAGACATACTAATCTTGGAAGCACAGAGAGTTCCAAACAAGATTAACCCACAGAGTTCCACATGAAGACACATCATAATTAAAATACCAAAGGTGAAAGACAAAGAGAAAATCTTAAAAGCAGCAAGAGAAAAGCAGCTTCTTTTGTTAAGGTAATTCTGTAATTGAATTACCTTAAGGAGCTCCCATAAGACTCTCTGCTGATTTTCCAAGAGAAGTTTTGTATACCAATAAGGTTGGCACAAAATATTTAAAGTGATGAAAAGCAAGGACCTACAACCAAGGTTACTCTACACAGCAAAGATATTTAGAATCAAAGGACAGATAAAGAGCTTCTCAGACAAGAAAAAGCTAAAAGCAGTTCATAACCAACATTGCAAGATATGTTAAAGGGTTTAAAGAGTCTTCTTGAAGAAGAAAAAGAAAAAATGATTAAAAATATGGATAATAAAATGACAGTAAATACATATCTATCAACAATTACTTTAAATGCAAATGGATTAAATACTCTGGCCAAAAGACACACAGTGGCTGAATGGATAACAAAACCATATCCATACATATGTTGTCTACAAGAGAGACTCACTTCAGATTGAAAGACACATACAGACTGGAAGTAAATGGACAAAAAAAAGATATTTCATGAAAATGGAAATTTAAAAAAAGCTGAGGTGGCAATACTCACATTAGATAAAATAGACTTTAAAACATGGCTATATAACAGATAAAAGAAGGACTCAACAGTTCCATTTCTGGGTGTTTACTGAAGAAACCCAAAACACTAAATCGAAAAGATATGTGCAGCCCTCTGTTCACTGCAGCATTATTTACAGTAGCCAAGCTATAGAAGCAGCTAAGTGTCCACCAGTAGGTGAATGGAAGCAGTGGTGCACATATATAGTGGAATATGCCTCGATCGTCTGCAACAACGTGGGGTGACATAGAGGGTATTTTGCTAAGTGAAGTAAGTCAGAGAAAGAAAAATGCTATGTATTTTACTTATATGTGGAATCTGAAAAACAAAATAAACAAGCAGAACAGAAAGAGATGCATGGATACAGAAACATTTTAAGGGTTCCCAGAAGTGAGGGAGCTTGCAGGACTGGGTGATAAAGTGAAGGGATTTGGAAGTACAATTCGTTAGTTAAAGAATAGTCATAGAGATGTAAAGTATGGCATAGGGAATATAGTCAGTAATACTGTAATAACTATGTATGGTGTCAGGTGGGTGCTAGGTTTATCGCTTCATAAGTTATATGAATATCTAATCACTATGCTGTACACCTGAAACTAATAGTGTACATCAACTGTAATTGAAAAATAAAAAAAATATTTTAAAATACATATTTTTCTTTTTTTAATTTTATTTTCCAATTACAGTTGACATTGAATATTATTATACATTAGTTTCAGGTGTATGGTATAGTGGTTAGACAGTTATATAATTTAGAATGTGATCCCCCTGATAATTCCCCACCAGGCATCATACATAGTTATTACAATATTATTGCCTGTCTTCCCTATGCTGAATTTACATCCCTATGACTATTTTGTAACTGCCAACTTGTACTTGTCAATCCCTTCACCTTTCCACCCATCCCCCAAACTCCCTCACCTCTGGCAAACATCAGTTCGTTCTTTTTCTGAAGAGGAAACTGAGGCCCAGGGACAAAGAGATTTGCCCAGCATGACTTTGTTGGTGGCGGAGCTGGATCTGGAAGGAGGGAATCCAGACACTCAGTCCAGGGCTCTTTCCAGTCCTCTGGTAATTTCTACCAGAAAGTGTTTCAAGAAGGATTCAATTCTGAAGTCAGCCCATCTGCTCTTAAATATCATGGATTCCATATTTTTCCTAACACCTTAGAAATTCTTACCTCTAAACTGCATAGGTCAGTGATTTAATGCTTTTTTTTTTCTTTCCCAAAGCTCATTTATGCTCTGAAGTATTAAATCCTTGAAGGCAGTTGAGGAAGTATCAAAACATACATAAAAATTAAGTAATCCCCCTGAAGACTGAGAGATGTGAGCCATTCTCTCAAGCATGTTGAGGTCAAAGCCCTTTGTCTGTTGCAGATATCAAAAAAACATAATCTCACATTTGAAGCCTTTCCCCAGAGAGTCCCAAACACTTAACACATGTAATCTTACTGTGGCGAGAACAGATCTTCACACTCCCATCTGCAGATGGAGAAACGAGGTTCCGAAAGTGTAAGTGGTTCTTCCGAAAGCAGCTTAAATGGATAGAGGTCCTGACTAAAGGGCTCTGAGGCCCGCTAAACCCCTCCCCAGAATTCTTCACCTCCCACCAGCACCAGGACACCTTCCCCAGTGTGCAGCCAGAGGCTGGGGCTGTGACACCCCATCACCTCTGGGTCACACCTGCCTGTCATTTGAGGAAGCTACATTATACAGTGGCTTTGGGATGAGACCTGGTTAAGTATCCCAGTGCCAACCTTTACTATCTGTCTGACCTTAAATAGGTTCCCCAAACCTTCTGAGCTCCTCTTCTCTGAAAAAAAATGGAGATATTCACGTTTTTGTTTGGTTTTCCCACCAGACCATGAGCTCCTGGGAAGCTAGGACCGCAGCCAGACGTCCTGTGTTGCCAGCACTGGCGTGGTACCAGCCACCCAGCACATGTGCCATACATGTCTGCTGAACTGCCAAGTTGCCAAGAGAACTGAGTTAGAGCATCCACCTAAATTCCCTAAGGTCCTGTCTGGTGCATATGTGAATTCCTTGTAACAGAGGCTTTCACACACACATTCTGGGCTCCCTCCTGCAGGAATCGTCAACGGCTGGAAATTCCCCTCTCCAGTTCCAATGGAGATAATGTGAATGTCTTCTGCCACTTGTGGCTTAATTTGGGAATATGAAGTGATTCCCCCATGCACAAGAAAACAGGATCCCTTCACTTGATTAGGGCACTATGAACCACCTTACCCCAAATTCCAGCAACAGATCAAACAATGCACAAAAATCAGACAAATTGGGTATCAGCACTGGCTGTGCATCAGAATCCCCTTGGGAAGTTTTAAAAATAAACAGACAAAAATAAACCAATAAGCAAGTGATCCATCTCCAAAATCTGATTCAGAAAGTATGGGGCAGGGCTCTGCATATATATTTTTTCTCTAGTTGACTGTGATACCTTGCCTGACTTAGGAGTCTTTGCATTCGACACATGATTTGTTATTACTATTCTTTTTAAAATCAAATGTCTTCCAAGCAGGGGGTAAAAAAATACTAGTTGTTAAATGAAATAGCTCATTTCTTTCAGAAAAGTTATCTTAGTTAAGCATATCAGCAATCAGCCATGAGCAGGGAATTTTGACTTCTAACAGTTGATCACAGTGACTCATTTCCCATTCACACGTGGCCTCATCAACAGATGTCACTGGTTGGTAGTGCCCCTGAGCTGCTCAACTGGATCAATCCTGATTGAACACTCAGCAATGCAGAGCATGAATTCAAGGGAGTGCTGGGTGTCTGGGGGCATTTCCACCTCCCCCTGGGCACTTTGTGCAGAATCCAAGGACCCCCCAGCTTTGGCTTCCTGCCTTTGCAGGGTATGTGGAGGCTCAGCAGAGTATGCTTATCAGCTTTGCTTCAGGATGCACGCTCTCACTTCACCTTGTGAATCTTCCTTGACAGGCACAATTATGTTGTCCATCATCTTCTGGGAGCTCTCTGAACAACTTCCCACACATTAAAAACCAGTTCACAGCCACACGCCCTTTCCAACTTGCTTCTTCCAAATGTCCTTCTCTCTCTGCAAATTTATCCATTAACGTATGCCTAGTTTTTAGATTACTCCAGCTATAATTGTTTATAACAGCTCTGATAGTTTGCTAGTAGCTCTGGAAGCAGATAGCTTCAGCTTCTGCTGTCCTAAACATTTAATTTAGTGACACTGAACTCTTTACCCTTCTCTGAGTACACCTTGCAGTTTCGTCACTCTTACCTTCATGTGTGTTCATATCACCTGACGTGCTCCTTCTGTTTGTAACTTTTCTGCTTTTGTTCTCCTGACAGCTCCTGTCTTTCCTCCATGTCTCAGTTCAGTTCTTTTCTTCTCTGGGAAACTTCCCTTGGCTACCCCTGTCAATGATCAACTATACACATGCTTGTCTTCCTGAGAAAAGGGAGCCATTTCAGGGTCAAAGAGTGACCCATTCTTCCCTGCGTCCCCAGTGCTTTCCATGGGCCAAAGTCCTGTGAGTCTTTATTGAGTGGATGGATGAACTGGTGCAACGGTCATACTTGGGTAAAACTACTAGGAAACATTGCGAATGTTATTGTCAGGTAGCCGTCCAGCTGAAAAATTCTGTGCACCAACAGAGATGGAGTTTTGAGTACCTGGTGATGAATTAATTTACTTACACTCAACCATCTCAGGCCTAGCGAAGTTGAGAGAGTTTACACCCAGATGATTGTAGCCTATGAAGTATCATAAAAGGTGGTCTCGCTCAACCTCAGGGCCAGTGTTGCGGGTGTGTGGCCTTTGCATTTTGCACAGGGCACCTTGCTGAGAAGGACCCCTTGCTTGGTTCAGGGCTCTGCTGTGGCTGTGTTGAGCTCCTTAATATTTTTAAAACATTTTATGTTGCATGAGACCTCATAATGGTGTTGCCAATCCTACCCCGCAGAGCTGGTGCAAATCCCTGAGAGATTATGGTATAGTCAAGATCTCCCTGAATACGTGACTGGTGCTGCCTTTGGTCTTTTTATTTTCCTTTTGACTGTTCAAAGAGTCAAGGGACTAGTGACCCCGGAGTTGGTAGGGTGTCCGTGGGAAAGTGCCAGGGTTAGTCATTACCCAAAGAAAAACCTTTAAAAGGCACTTAAAACAGAAATAATTAGAGTCTATTAAAAAGTCATTTCTAACTTGAAAAGTAATTGCAAGTCCATGGACTTCTTCACAGCAACTTTCTGCTTTATGTCATATCATCTGCAGGCATATTTTGTAGATAGATAAGAGCGGTCGTTTTGAGCTCTTTCACTGTAATGGAACTTTACTTGCCTCCCACAGACAATGAGAGAAGAATTTTAGGCTACCCATTTTCTTCTGTGGCTTAATGTAAGTGTAAAAGAAACTTGTTCTAAAAGTATACCCTTAAATGGAAAAAAATGCCAATAAAGATTTTAAAAAATTTTAAGTTTATCCCTTGACATAACTTTATAATGAGACCTTCAACAAAAATTATTTTTTAAGTAAAGTCAGTATCTTTCTGAGCACAAACTAAACTGAGGAATGTAAATATCTAGGAAAGAAATATAGAATATCTAAATATATTTTTCTACAAATATTTCAAATGGTATGCATGGTGAACATTAAACTGGCCTGGAAAATACCTTGAAATTTTTACTTCTCTGTAAATGGATATTCAACAATTATTTTCCACGTACGTGATTTTTGTAATAGTTCTTTTACTTGTTACAAGCACAGTCTGCGCCTGTTGTGTAAAATCTAGGACAAGCAGATGGGAAAAACAAGTCGGTCTAACCACCGTTGCCATTTTTTGATAGAAGTCCTTTCTGCCTTTTTTTCTTCACAAAAATGGGCTCATAAACTAGATATTGTGTTGCAACCTGCTTACAACATACTGAGGTAGATTTTCTGTTGTTTGTAATAAGTAACACAAGAATAAACTGCATTCCACGTACTCACCACTGTAAACCTCCTTTTGCCCCACCCTGTATTTCTGTGTCATTATATATTCTTTTACACTTTATTATGATACATGTGTGTGTATGTATATATATGTATGTATGTATGTATGGCATTCTTTGAATGCATGTACTATAATTTATTCAACCAGTCCTCATTCTTAGAAAATTGGGTCATTTCCAGGTATTTTTCACAAGTACAGACACCTATTTAGCAATAGCTTGTTAATAGAGCCATTACAGTTTTATGTACATTTTTAATATTAAATACTCCTGTGCTCGGTATAGTGTACAAAGATAATAAGACACAGCCCCTCTGCCTAAAAGATACCTTAATTGAGTAGGAAAGAGGACATGAATATAACTAATGATAATGCAAAAACAATGTCAAGGGAGCAAAGAGAAGGAAGTAACTGGGGAATTAAGGAAACTGTGCCAGAGGAGGCCCTGGAAATACAGAGAGTTTTGACAAGGGAAGGAGGGGAAGAGAGTGCTCTGAGTAGAAGGAAGAGCACAGGCCGAGGCCTGAGGGGTGAAAGCGTACCGTGCCTTCAGGAGCGAGTGGAGTAGGCAGTGCATAATGGAAGTGGAGCAGACTGCCAAGACTAAAGGCCGTTCTCGAAAGTGTTTACTTCTGACTGTCAGAGATGAGAAGTCGGTACTATCTGGAGCAGCTGGAAGCAAGACTTGATACAGTTTTAAGAACTTAGCTCTGGTTGAGTTTGGCTGGAAGGGGATAGAGTCTGAGGTAGTTTGCGATCAGGAGTCTTGCAGCCGTCTAGGTGAGCGGGGCAGGGAGCCGCACCTGGCTGCGAGACCTGTCGTCAGGACAGGCAGTAGAATCCAAAGAACCCAGCATTCGGATTCAGGTGGGACAGGGGAGTTGGGGAAAGACATGCAGGAAACTGTCTACTTTAAGTAATTCCTTGTCACCTCGCTAAGCTACTAGAGTTTGGGACGATGTCTTTTGAGTGCCCTTCTCCTCAGTGCAGAGCGTGGGGCAATCAAACAGGTGGCACTTAGCAAAGCTTTATTAAATGGCAGGGTCATGGCCAGTGGCTCCTGAGAGGAAGACAGAAATCTTGCATTCCTCAAAAGCAAGTACTGTCTTTTAAGGACAAGGCTGTAGCAGAGGAATGCAGTGACATATTCAAGAACCAAAGCTTTATTTAACATTTTTTAAAGAATAATCCTCATAGTTTAAATAAGAGCATGCCTTAATCACTACGCCTGGGTCATAAAAGCTACAAAATTTAAACATACTTGTGAGATTTTAAGCGCTGATAAATAGGCATTAATGAAGGCAGGAGAAAATTTTGGTTCAAAAACAAGTTATTAGATCACCCGAGGCATGGTGTCATGCTACTGACTACAGTGCCTCATGCACTTGAAGGAGTGATCATGCTGTTCTATATCTCAATGAGGGTGGTGATTTATTGGGGTATACATTTGTCAGAGTTTGTGAGCTGGACACTTAAAACTTGCTCATGCTATTGTGTGTAGATGATGACACCTTAATGAAGCTGATATAAAAATCATTAAAACCAAAATTTAAATTGCCACTAGAATCTGATTATGGACACTTTCAAATTATTTCTTCCCCAGATATGTATTCCATATATATTCAAACCCTTTTACGAAAGCCTGTTTACAGCAACTTGGCACAGCCCACATCTCGTGTGCGCTGCCTGCAGGCCAGATCCCATGCAGTCACTGGAAAGTATAGTAGCGAACGTCCAGGACGGGGCCCTGCCCAGCCAGAGTCAAAGCAGCTGCCAACGTAAGACCTCAGGGTAAGCGTTAACAGAGCTCTCCTTAGGTTCCTCAAGCTAGGGAGCTTGATCTTTGGAGGAGGGGAGAAAACATTTTTTAAAGGTCAGGTTGAAAAAAATCGCAGTGCACTTGCTGTGCTGCCCACTCTTGCCATTTGGCTTTGGCGCTGACTTTAACACCATTAGCAGCCTCGAATAAAGCTGAGTTATTCTGACACTGGGTTAGGTCCTCGGGGATGGTCCTAGCAGTGGGTGTTATTTCTCACAGAGGTGTAAGAGCCTTGCTGTCCGGGGTATGTGAGGACTCTGAACACTTAACTGAATGGTATGAATCTGCTCTGTTCACTTTTCTTTCTACCCAGAAAATCCAATAGTTCGCCATGGTCAAGGTTACTGCAAGACGCTTCCGTTGGTGACATGGCCCACTTATGCCCAGGTCTAGCAACTTAATGGGCAGTTGACGAAGAAGGACAGTCCTTTGGAAGTAAAAACAAAATCAGTGCCATTAGTTTAATTTGGAAATGAACCACAGTGCTGGAAGATAATCTTAGATTTCAACAGACCCAGGTTCTGTCATTTTAAATGTGAAGAGAACTGAGACCCAGGGAAGTGAAGTGATTTGCCCAAGGTAACTTGTGTAGTTTAGACAGATCATGGGCTAGCAGCAAGGTCCCCTGTCTTCCAGGACTGGACCACATTGACAGTCCCATGTCCAAAATGTCCACGTTCCCATTTGGCCAAGTGGAAAGGGACTTCACCTCCATTTAGAAACCGTTCAAGGGAAGGAGTAGAGATGTCCTTGGCAAGCCATCCCAGGATTTCCCAGCCTTTCCTACTGGGGATTTTTATGTGCTATTTTTGTCCTCCAACCCCACACTGCAAAGTGCCACTACCTATTACTTCCTTTGAACAAACAGGGATTTTAATCATTCTCTTCTTACTTGATTTTAATCCTCCAAAGCCCTGCTCCATTTGCCACAGTTAACGTGCAGAAACTTCACTTGCAATGAAAGTCATACTTCTCTTGGTAGTCTGGCATTTCAGCATTTTAAGAAGCTAAGTAGCTCCGTCCTCATTAAATTAGACTCAAATTGGAGAACAGAATTACATACTTAAACAACACAGACGCAAAATGATGGATTAATGTTATACCTAATGTAACGCATCGTGACATGCAGTAAGAGCATTAGACCAATTAGCAAGCGAGTCTTCTGCCCGGGTTCATCTTTTCTGCGGGGTATGTAGCAAAGTGATGGTGATTTGAAGGATGGCATTTATCAAATGCCCTTGGATAGAAAGTTTCCGCTTTAGGAACATGACCTGCATTCATTTAACAAAGACAGCACCCCGTCGCCTGGAAACACAGCAAAGAAAGTGGTACACCAAAAGTACCACCTCCGAATTGGCATCTACAGATCTGACTTTATTTCTAGAAATCATTGAAATCCATCGCAATTCTGTCTCAATTGGAGTTAATATGTTCCAAAAATATATCCTGCTTTATTCTTGAAGGCTACCAAATCATAAGTGATACAATTTAGCAGGTCCATTGATTTGGGATCCCCCACTCTCCCCACCTTTTCTGGTCTTGCTTCCCTATTGGTCTGATTGGTCACAGAAAGGAGAGGTAAACAATAAATCTCCCCTTCCTCCTGGTGTGAATGCCCAAGATACTGTCAGAAACAAAATGTATGGGGAAGTCAGGGGAGTTAAGGTCAGCTGCTTTGGGGGAGGAGATGGTTTTCTGCTGTGGTAAAGCAGAAAAACCCTGTCACCGAGTTTAAATTAACAGAATCTGCCCGGAGGGGAGCCGTGGTCTTTGTGTGGCTGATTAATGTCAGCCTTGTGAACGCAGTGCTTCAACAACAGGGCTCGCCCGCTGAGCAGACGCTGAGAGGAGACAGCATCGTCTGCTTGGGGATCCGAGCAGAGCCCAGTGCCTCCGAATAAGGCTGGATGAGAAAGCTGAAGACCAGGACTGTAGGAGATACGTTTAATGAGATTCCAGCTCTCTGTCCCAGGGAAGGAAACGCAGGCAGCCATTTAAAGCACGTTCCCTTCAGGCCTCGCGGCCCCACGCAGCAGCACAGCGCAGACCCAGCTCCTCTCTCTCAGCTCAGCTGTTCTGAGCACCGGGCTTTCAGGGCAGGGAGTCCAAATTAGCTTCCCAAGTGATCTTCAGGCCTGAAGAGGAAGCATCTCTGGGGAAGATCTTAAATCCTTAAGCAGATTGAGCAAGAAGCCTGAGAAAAATAGGACTTTCTCTCTGGTGCATACTTAAGAAACGCCGGTGGCACCAGGCAAGTCCATCAGCCCTTGGTTTGTGCGTCAGTGAAGTGGGTTTTGTGGTTGTCAGCAGATGCTCTGAGGAAAGCCCCTGCATGGATTTCCTGCCCCATCTGGTTGCTGGTGAGACTGCTGCACCATATGTTGAGGGTGGAAGTTAAATCCACAGGGAATGTGCGATTTGAAAACCTGGAAATCTATGTGGTGTATTTACGTGAATCACGGATATGGTTCCATACATTCATTTTTGTGACCTTCAGAGGCGTCCTGAGACCACCCAGTTAGTCAAGACAGCTCCTGGGGCATGGACCCAGCTCTGGCACACAGGCAATGAATTGTTTTTGAGGTGCAATTTCAATCACCTCCACAACCCTCCATGCATTTACCCCAGGAATTTATGCTAAAGAATTTAATCTTCTAGGCATTCTAAATATAGCCAAATACCGCCCCTAAAACCTCTGCTCTGGGGCCTTTCTTTCTAGAGAAGAGGAAAGCCTTCTCTCTCTCTCTCTTTTTTTTTTTAATCTCATTACCTGTGAAATCAGAGGGTGGTTGTTTTGAGAGATAAATTTAAGTAAATGATGAAATTTTGGAAAAAATGGACTCTCTGGAATGGAACCAAGAACAAGCTCTTAGTGTTGACCTTTTGGCGAAAACCACATAATGCAATTTATGTCATCCACTCAGGATGTATGATTTTATTGGTTTGCTGGGAATTTGGCTTAAGGGAAATGTACATTGGGAGAGTTACTGCCAAATGGCCATCCCCATGGTGAGCTGTTAAGGTAGAAAACAACACAGACTTAGGCCCTCCCCTCTAAGGGCATATACTCTGGGGCCCGTGGTTCACAGAAGCCATTTCCAGGTGTTGTCATTGGTAAAGTTGTGACTGATGACTGTCCTCATTAAGAGCTTTTGGGTATTTTTTCAGCCTACAAATAATTAAATTTTGCTTCTTATAAATCTTAACTATCAGCCAATTTGACGTTTATAAACTGTTTTGAAGTGCTGAGATCCTGTAATAAAAACAGTTAAATCAGTCCTCAGAACCAGAAGTAAACCCAGTCATCTGTCACTGATTCGCTGGTTGTCAATGGACGTTTCCTGGTTGCTATGTTTCAGCACTAGAACATACTGAGATGAAATTGTATTTTGGTAACTAAGTGCATTTCTTTACACCGTAGAGCTGGAGATCCCCCTCTGAGTAGATCTCCTCCCTTCTTTGATGGGGTGCTCCAGGCTCACGGCCATCGGATTCCGTCTGCATTCCCTCAGGAACTCGTCCATTCTCCCGGCTCCGCAGGCCCTCTGAATGCTGATGACCCTCTAATTTATAGCTCTAGCTTGAACCCGTCTGATCTCCAGCCTCCTGTACTAACTTCCTACTTGAATCTCCACTTAAATATAAAATGCCCATCCCAAATTTAATTTGCCCAAAACAGGGATCCTGATCTTCCATCCAAATCCTTGTCTCCTTGCATCCTCTCCATCTCAGTGGATGGTCACTCCCTCTTTTCACTTGCTCAAGCCAAAACCTAAGAGTCATCCTGGAATGTTCTTTTACTGTCACATCCCATATGTTGCCAGCTCCCCAGTCAGAAAACAGTCTTTCCTCACAACCCACATGTTCAGAATAGATCTGGGGCCAGGCCACTTCTCCCTTCTCACCGCCCCCTTGTTGGGCTGCCGTCTCACACACCTGTACTCCTGTGGAAGCCTCCAGCCGCTCTCCCTGCTAGGGGGAGACAGAGAGGGAGAGAAACAGCAATGTATGGTTGCCTCTCACATGCCCTCACGGGGACCTGGCCCACAACCCAGGCATGTGCCCTGACCCAGAATCGAACTGGGACCGTCTGGTTCCCAGCCCGCGCTCAATCCACTGAGCTACACCAGCCAGGCCCTGCTTTCCCTCTTAACAGCTCAGCTCTTCATTCTGTTCACAACCAGTATCATGAGTGATCCTGTTAAAGTCCAAGGGACATCACATGACTCCCCTCCGAAGCCCTCCAGTGGCTTCCTACCTTCCCACCGCCCCCCACCGCCCCCTGCAGGGTCTGCTCCCCGATCTCATCTTCTCTCTCTCCCCTCTTGTTCCTGGTCACACTGGCCCTCTCGACAGCGCTCCTCAAACAGGACAGACGGGCTCCCACCTCGGGACCTCTGTGCTTGCGTGTGCCTCTGCCTGGGGGGCCTTCCCCCAGGTACTCGCGGTGTTCACTCCCTCCTCTTCTCTCAGCTTTCACTCAAAGGTCAAGGCCCTCTCCGACCACCTTACTTAAAGTCGCTGCCCTTCTCTCCATCTCCCGAATGCTGGCTCCCACAGCACTCCTCACCCCCGCCCCTGTGTGGCTTTATCTTTCTCCCTTTCTACTCCATAACGTGCCATTTAGTTTTATTCTTTGTTCTTGTCGATTTCTAATTTACTAGAATGTAAAAATTTCCACAGGAAATGTTTGGCTCTTGTTCATTGATGGACTCTCTAGCATCTAGAATAAATAGTCCTGATAGATTCTAGATAAACATTTGTTGAAGTAGTTAATTAATTTATATTTATCTTTCTGTGGCATATCTTTTCACCCTCATATCTGTTGACATCTTAATTTTTTCTTTCAATATATTACAAATATCCAACTATTTCTGATATCAGTTGCCAATATTTTTATCTCCTTACTCTTTAATTTAGTTGCATATATTTTACAAACTGAAGTTTACGTCTTTGTAGGACCAAAGCTGTGGGTTAGAATTGCTTTTTCCTTGTGTGGTCCTTCAAAAGCTAGCACAGCCCTCAGGTGCTAGAGCGGAGGGCCAGGCTGCACCTCCTGCACTCACGTTGTCGCGTCTCCCGCAGGCGTCAATAGGAAGGTCGTGTACTCCCTGGCTGACTCAGCCGATGGCTTCTTCTCCATTGACGAGTTGTCTGGCATCATCATCCTGGAGCAGCCGCTGGACCGAGAGCAGCAGCCCTCCTACAACATCAGCGTGCGGGCCACCGACCAGAGCCCCGGACAGGCCCTGTCCTCCCTTGCCACCGTCACCATCACCGTCCTGGACATTAACGACAACCCCCCTGTGTTTGAAAGGAGAGATTACCTGGTGACTGTGCCTGAAGACACCTCCCCTGGCACCCAAGTCCTTGCTGTTTTTGCCACCAGCAAAGATATTGGCACAAATGCTGAGATTACATATCTCATTCGTTCCGGGAATGAAAAAGGGAAATTTAGGATCAACCCAAAGACAGGTAGGTAAACAGCAGCCTACTTAGAATTCAAGGCTTCATTCTGTCCTGCACCAGCTCCTAACCCCCTAACCACTTTGCTTGGTGGGCTCTTTTCCTCCTGATACTTTATTGCAACAGAAACAAGTCTTCTCATAGCAGGGCCTACAGGCAGGCCCCAGACTGCCCTCTGGCACTCTGCTTCTAAGGATGCCCCCCTAAGTTTGAAGCTCCTAGCTGTGGACTCACTTGGCAGCTGCTTGACCCCAGGTTGTCTCCAGGATTTCCCACAGGGAGGTTGGGGAGCAGTATTGCGGTTCCTTGATGGGGAGAAGAAGTGTTCTTTGTGCGCTGAGCACGAGGATTTGTTTGTTTCTCTGTTTCTTCTGTTGGTTCCTTTGTTTCCTAACTTGGACTGTGTGTTTGTGGGTTGGGAAGTGCTTCTGGAGATTGGTGTTCGTTTGCCACCGTCCACACTTAGGCTGCCACTGTCTGGTCACCTACCAAGGCAGACACTGATGAGTGATCATTTCTCACCACATGCTTTTCACACCCTAGGGGAAGATGTGGCATCATCTAGGGAAAAGGTGCCTGGAAAAAACCAGGACAAACCCCTGGGCTCTCTTCATCAGAGACTTAATAACTATTAGGGATAATTTGAGCGAATAAAGATGGCAATTTAGAACAAGCTTAGGTGTTCTTTGAGAGGTAAACGTATTTACCCTTGTATATTCATACTGTGTTTGTATTAATATTTCCGAAGCACTTTCATGGATATTTTCATTTGTTTACTCCCCTGCGAATGGGCAAGGCAGTCCCACTTTGCAGATAAGAGAGATGAGGCTCTTACACCTCCTGGCCATGGGGCACAATTCCCCCATTACTCAAGGAATATGTACTTGTTGAGCAATGTGGCAAAGGAGGTCCTGTTGGATAGTCCAGTAAATACAAACATGAAACTATCATAATTAACAATGCTCATTTAACATAGCAAATGTGCCAGCTTCCTATTAAATCACTAGTTATTTCTCACATTTTCCATATGAGGAAAACAGAAATTCAGAAGGTTAAATAACTTCTCCAATGTCCACTGTGAGTAAGTGGAGGATCCAGAATTTGAACTCAGATCTTGCTGGCTTTGGAATACATGCTTAACGTCTAGATTACACCGCTATGCTGTGGAGGGTACAGAAAATGAAGGAGATATAGTCCCTGCTATCAAGTATAGGGAGGTGGAAATATTGGTGGAGGAATTACATTAGCAGCTCCTCCCAGCAGTAACTCCATTTATTAAGGCCATTACTTCCAATTAAAATGTATGGAAGTTTTCCTCATTTAAATATGCGTTAGTCTTAGTCTGTCTCATTATGGCCATTGTATGCGAACACCATGGCGAAATGGTTAAGTGCTGTTTAAATTTGGCACTGCGTAACAAGACTGGGGTGCAACATAAAGTGCTAAGGGTGATAATTACTAAGAAAACTTAAGTATGGGGAGACAAAGACTGTTGTTATAGACTGTTGTTGTTCCGTTTCTCACCTTAAGTAGAAGGGCAGCCTTAGTGCATTCTACTGCGAATGGATGTGACACACTCACCTTGGACCACCGGATTGTTTCTCGGTGACCAGTACCAACGGCAGCCTGAAGGAAGGACTGGGCGGCCTCACCAGAGGGCTTGCGTGGGAGGGAAGTGGCTCTCATGGAACTCCTCCTACGGATGGCACCCAGCTGGCTGCTTCCACCTCTTCTACTTGCTTAGTTTAAACATATTAGTGACACGGACATAATCGCTGTCCTGTAGTTGTAGACGGTGAGCTCACACTTACTATTTGGCCACTGATTCCCAGGTATTTTCTCTTCCATTTTGTCACTATACCTTCACATTTCTGAGGTCTTTGCCCTCTTTGAGTCATACCAGTGTTAGATAAGCACAGGGAGCTGAAGACTGGGAGCACAGGGGGTGAGATTTTTTACGGGAGTCCAGCTATCTGAAAGTGTTTACGGGCTGACCAGGGCTGGGGTCACACCCTCACACCCACACGTCTCGGCTCGTTCCCAGTCAGCCTGAGTCCACTTGAAAAACCATCGAGATGCACTTACCGGGGATGTCGTTCCTGTCCCAGCTGCACGAGGATGAATAATGCCAGACTGTCAGGCTGCTTGAGAGAAGCTCAGGAACTATTACCGAAACATGCGATCACTTCATTTCTTCAGTGTTGTGTCAGATGGATAGCTGTATTTTACCTGACAGCATTAATCAAACTCCGCAGGAAATTAAATAAACCAATTCCTGACTATCTAATATTCTTGGTTGGAAATGATGTTATATTTCCATGATTATAGAATTGCTGCCCAGTGTTTTTTCCTAATCAAATCTAAAGCTCCCCATTTTTCTTCAAAGGGGGTATATCAGTCTCTGAAGTCCTGGACTATGAAGTATGCAAAAAGTTTTACCTGGTGGTGGAAGCTAAAGATGGGGGCACCCCAGCTCTCAGCGCCGTGGCCACTGTGAACATCAACCTCACAGACGTGAATGACAATCCTCCCAAGTTCAGCCAAGACATCTACAGCGCCGTCATAAGTGAAGATGCCTTGGTTGGGGACTCTGTCATTTTGGTAGGTGCCAGGGGGAGGCCCAGATGTCTGGGACTAGCAATCCTCAACAGAGTGGAAAAGTGAGCAAAGTCTTCTGTGGATTCTCTTCACACTTTTTTCCTCTCAGTGTCTTTTTGTCCCCAATAACTCTCCTCAGGCACTAGTCTTTCAACTTGTCCTTCTTCAGTTTACCTGTCAGAAAGGGTCTGAAAAATGCATTTATATCAAGGTACAAGTCCCTGATAATCACCATCCCCCAGGAATGTATTTTTTTTGAGAGACCAAAACATACCATGAAATGAATTTGTAATGGCAGCCCCCACTAGCTTGTGACATTAGATGACAAGTTATTAGGAAGCTAAGGATAGAATAAAATCCCTTCCAGCTCCCTGTATGTACACATGCACACACACATGCACACACAGACAGCTACAAATGGGAGCAAGTATAGCATGAATTGGCCACTCTTACAGGAGCTCTTCCCAGAAGGATTTTTTTCTAATACCAGTAAGAACAAATGAAGTGTTGGGAGAACACAGGCTCTCTTAGACTTACACGTTACTTTTTGGAAACAATAAACCCCATCCTCACCATCCTCATCATCCCTGGGTTGGACAGGTCCCTTCCGTTCACCCTTATCTCTGGCTCCTGTGGCACCTGGTTGCGGGTGTGCATTCTTTACACATCAGACATGGACTTTCTGGGTCCTTGCTCCTTCCTGAACATTATGAAACTATTTCCACACATGTAAATCCCAGCATCACCAACATGAGCAGCAGACGGTGGGACATGTGTTGGCCAGGTGGGAAAGGCAGTTTTCTCAGGCTCCCGTAACATGGAAATGCACAGGTTGAGAGAATGCCCGCTCAGTGACAGAAACCATTGTTTTGCAGAACTGGAACAGGATCACAAGAATATCCCATCAGTTAGCTTTGGCTCTATCCTTACTATCTCAAGGCCTGCGGAAAATCAGGCCTAACAAGCATCAGGCTGCAGTCAGGTAAAAATTAACAGAATAAAGTGGCAGCTCCGGCAATGGTGGCTTCCTCCTGGAGCCGACCCCATCGCCTCTCCCACTGGGGTCACGATCACTGTCACTGCCGAATGTGGCGCCTAAGTAACTGTCAGAGTTGTGCCCACTGGTAGTCACCTGAAACCCTAAAAATAAACCTTTTCTCTTGTCATGTCATTTCTTTGTGTTGCTCGTGTCCCATGAAGCTAATAGCAGAAGATGCGGATAGCCAGCCCAATGGACAGATTCATTTTTCCATTGTGAGTGGAGATCGGGACAATGAATTTGCTGTGGACCCTGTCTTGGGACTTGTGAAGGTTAAGAAGAAATTGGACCGGGAACGGGTAAGCTAGCATAGGCCAGCTCCCTTTCCATCCACTCCTGTCCATGCCTATCCCTTCGCTGGAATCAGGCACAGCCTCAGTGAGTAGAAGCAGGAAGAGTCTCCGTTCTAAATACTATGAGTAAATTGGGATGGGCTAAAATGCAGCACAATGATGGGGTAAGACCGTTGAAAGAATTTTCTGCCAATCGATGTCAATGGTGCCGAGGTTGAGAAACTCCGCTTTAGAACCAAAGTGAAGGTGGCTGGACTTCAACAAAGCAGAGCAGCACCCGCAGCGCTTCCGAGCGGGTGCGGAAGGAAGGAGGTGTGGCACTTCTTTACCGTCAGCCCTTTGTGCTTTGACAGGTGTCTGGGTACTCCCTGCTTGTCCAGGCAGTAGACAGTGGCATTCCTGTGATGTCGTCAACTGCCACCGTCAACATCGACATTTCTGATGTGAATGACAACAGCCCAGTCTTTACGCCTGCTAACTATACCGCTGTGATTCAGGTGAGCACATCTTGCTTGTCGGCAACTTGTCTTAGTGTGCTCAGCTTCCTTTCTCTGCTGTGGTTTACTCGTCGCGGTCCATTATTGTTTTTACCTAATATCAACTCATCCAGTCAGAGGACTGGTATAAAAAGAGCTGATTCTTCTATTGCAACTGATTAATGTTAATAAGCGCCATCGCCAATGGGATTCTTTCAAGTGTCAGGTGCTTTCCATACACCTTCTGCCCCCCTCAACGGCCCCACGAAGTGGAGTGGTGGATCAGGCCCCACTGTACAGCAAAGGAACTAAGGATCTGAGGAGCTGAGTAGCTTAGCCAAGACCAAGCACCTAAGTGGTAGAGTCAGGATTAGAACTGAGGTTTGTCTTCAGCAAAAACAATTTTCTCTCCACAGTGAAGGCTGCCTTTAAGCTACCTTGTGCTATGCTGGCATGGGAGGGAGATGGATACCACTGTCCAAGGAAGACTGGGCATCAGGCTAGAGCCTCTACTCACTGCAGTCACTCTGCCATAAGCAATTTATTTAGCACTTTAAATCCACTCACTCTTTAAAATTAGATGGCAGGATAGAGTGACTTCCTGCTGGTATTCTGCAGTCAGAGTGACTCTCTTTCCCATTTATTTTTTTCCATACTCAAAAGATATTTCATGAACACACTACTAGGCACTGAGCTACCTCTACTTCCCAGTATTTCTAGAAGCTGGAAACCTAGCTTCAGAAGGATAAGGAGACCCAGTCCAGGAATAATGTCAGTGTGGAGGACTTAGGAGAGACAGGCAGATATTCTAGATATTGTAGATATTCACAGATATTCCACAGATATTCTAGAGATATTCTAGATATTGTAGATATTCACAGATATTCCACAGATAATACCACAGATACTCTAGAGAATCAGCTCTTGCCCAATCCAATTTGGCCTCAGAATCACACCTCATGGAGCCCAGTGCTTTCTGGGTAGAAGGTAAGATAAGAGTGAGCCAGGTTTTGAGGGGCCCCTTTGGAATAACATTCAGGACTTTGAGTTTGGCCATCGATAGCTAGCTCCCTGCTGCACCACTGAGCCGTCCTGGAATGAGGCTGAGAGGCAGGCAAGGCATAAAGCTGGCAGCTCTCTGCTCCATTCCCACCCTTGTCAGCAAACCCGATTGCTTCACCTGGTGGTATGTTGGCTTTCCTCTACTCTCTGGTGCTTTTTCCAGCCACTGGGCATTATTATCTCTCTCCTGCTCCCACATAGCTTTGCACAGGGTCTCCACCTTCCTTCATCCCTCCTCCTCTCAGATTGCTCTTCCCATGACTGTCACCACCGCCACCGTGGCCCTCCCTGCCTCTCCCCGCCTAAGTGTCCTTGCCCCTAAACAAAGTGGGCTTTGCCTACTCAACATTCGGTTTGATGACACACATCCATCAGCTTGACAGTCCGCTTTCACATGCACAACAGGAAGTCCTGAGCAGCGAGAGGGCCGCGAACCTCCTCCCGGGAGCAGTGACCACGGCTCATGTCTGCAACACCGGGGCCTGTCTATGTAATATTTCATGCTTCTTTCTCAGCTGATGACCCTAGGGCACTCATTCTCTCTCCTCTCTTCCATCCCCCTTCTATGGAGGAAATGGTCTTTATAGACTGAGCAAACAAATCAATGAATCTTCTGTTTTGTGTGGTGCTGAGAGTGCTGTCAGAGTGAAACAGTAAGTCCACGCCGGGTGGAGGTGGTTCCATGACTGATTCCTAAGGGAGAACATGTCTAGTTCCCCGTGGCCAAAAGCCAGCTGGAGAGAAGGAGAAAAATAAGGGGTTTTTGAGGTCCTTCTCTCTTTATCCTTCAGAAAGGATTTCTCCTTTTTTTTTCAACCAAGACTAATTTTCTTATTCCAACACATGGTATTTATAAGACTAATTCAGCACATAAAACTAGCGTGTGTTGCCCCGTGCATGACTCCTCTCCAAACATCAGTGTATCATTGTCTTCATCTCTGTGACCCAAACCCATTTAATCCTAAATCAGAAGGCCTGAACTAATGAAACTGACTTTTAGGCCCAGGCTGTGGTAATGCTGAAGTCAAAGCAGCGTGAGGTGAAGAACACATTGCCTGAGCTACAGAGGAATGGAATATGACATTTCCAAAGCGAGGATAACCTTTGAGCCAAGAAAGAATGTGTTTCTATTTGGGAAGGCAGAGAGGTTCTGCAAAATAATGCTTGCATAATAACATCCGGGCTTCCAAAAATTCTGATGAAGTTAGGATTTCCTTCTCTTCATTTCCAACTTCATTCTACCCCCCTTCCCTTTCCTCACGAAACGTGGCAAAACTGTGTTATGAGGGCTGGGGTGTAAAACCCACTTTCCACCTGGCATATGCCTTTGTATATTTATTGGGAAGTTGCCAGGATGTCCCCTCCAAAAGTCCAATGTTATGACATTGCGTCACCGTCACAGTGTTGGGCTTCAGCATAATTATGTTGTGACAAAGGTGAGGAAGTGCCTTCCCATCCCAAAAGGTTGATGTTTTCTTGGCCTGAGAGGATTTTTGATGTAATCACTAATGCGAGTGAGTGGCATATATTTCCAGAGCTGTACAGGTGA
Source organism: Micronycteris hirsuta (assembly GCA_004026765.1). Taxonomy (NCBI): domain Eukaryota; kingdom Metazoa; phylum Chordata; class Mammalia; order Chiroptera; family Phyllostomidae; genus Micronycteris; species Micronycteris hirsuta. Next base: position 128,168 of record PVJI01000737.1, on the reverse strand, counting down.
ACTCAGCACGTTTCCAGCCTTTCCAAGGACAAGGCACAGCGACACCATCTTTAGAAACTATCAACCCATTCAAGGAGAAGTCCTGTGTTCTCATGTGCAGCTCATTGTCTCATCGGGCAGTTGTGGGGAGGCAGCCAAGGATAGGAGGCATGACGCCAGCATATTTTCAGGAGGCAAGATAATATCGCAGGGAATCCCTTCCTCTGAAGCCCTGTTCTCTAGCACAGCACTGTCAGCCAGTAATGATGGGGTTTCTTAAAATGTGGAGAGAGGTGTAATTTTATCTTCCTTTTTAATATACTCTGTTATTCAGGAAAATAAGCCAGTAGGCACCAGCATTTTGCAGCTGGTGGTGACAGACAGAGACTCCTTTCACAATGGACCTCCCTTCTCCTTCTCTATTTTGTCGGGAAATGAGGAGGAGGAGTTCGTGTTGGACCAGCGTGGGACCCTGAGGTCGGCCGTGGTCTTCCGGCACACGGAGTCTCCAGAATACGTGCTGTGTGTCCAGGTATGACCTCATTCCTGTCCACGTCAGGCTGGCTTTCTCTCAGACTGTTTTCTGTGCCCGTTGGTTGGTTTCTCTTTGCTGAGTGAGTCAACATAATTCATTATCATGCAGGAAAGTTCCCCTTTTAATCTCAAATTCAATTTCACACCAATAAAAGCGGCCTCTGTGTGTGAAATTGAACAGGAAGGAAGGGAAGCACCGTAGTTCAGGAGGGACATTCCTGAGGATGTGCCAGGCAGACAGTCTCAGGGCCTAAATCTGCATTCTGAAAATTCCTGGGGTTCTAATTGACCCCCAAAGACAACTAGTTGGTCAAGGCTTGCTGCTTTGCACTGAGTAGTATTTGTGACATCACCCGACTTGGGGAAGCTATCAGTCTTGGTCCTAATGTAATGGAGCCAAATCATGGCCTCTGCTTTTGAAGAGACCTCTGCTTGATAAGTTTTCTCAATGGGACAAGAGAGGACCAAGCGCTCAGTTGGCAATGGCCTCTCAATATCCCTGCTCCCTCAAGGTCATTGGCCTGTGCACAGTGAAATGGGACAAAGAGGCAGACGTGGCAGGTAGGGAAAAGGTGTGGGTAGGAGCCAGAAATGAGAGAGCACCAAGAAGTTCCTAATTATGAATTTTGCCAGTACCAAGAATTGGGTCCCATCAGTGAAACTGAGTGACTGTTTTTATATACAATTGCCACAGAGGGAAATCTGAAGTCATTTTTAATGGTGGCAATAATAACCATAATAAGTTTTATATTTGTATAGCATTTGATTATGTGCATTATTTCTTTTGATGAATTATGGCTTACTGTGCTCCATGAAACCTTCCAGATTAATGACTTTTGGCTCTGAGCATGTCAGTGAATGCTTCAGTTGCCACCTATTCCTACAACAATATTATGTAAATAATTTTATATCATAGTGTAGATGCTCAGATTTCCAGTGCCTTCTCACAGAAGCACGTAGAGTTCGTTGCCTGCCCTTTCGGATTGTTAGAGAGCAGATTCACATCTCAGACTTTGAAAACATGAGAGAAAACTTCCTCCTCCCAGTTTCTTACAGTAAACCACCAAGTCCTGCGTGTTTGCCTTCCTAAGGTCCCTGTGTGCATCGGCTATACTCCCTGTGCCGCTGCCCACTTTACTCTACCTGGCCTCATCCCCGTACTACTGCAGAGGCCTCGAGGGTGATTCCCCTGGCTTCAGCCTCATTCTCTTCTGATCCCTCCCTACACCCCTTTAAATTAATCATGCCACTTTGATTACATTAGTCCCCTAAACCAGGGGTCAACACACTAAAGCCCCTGGATCACATCATGCCCTTGGCCTGTTTTTATAAATAAAGTTTTATTGGAACACAGCCTCACTCATTCATTTACATGTGCTCTGTGGCTGCCTCCATGCAGAAATCCTAGCTGAGTAATTGATAGAGATCATACAACCCTCAAAGCCTAAACTACTCTCTCTTGCCTTGCCCTTCACAGAAAAGATATTTCAACCCCTGTTCGAAACTAAAACTATCTGTGACTTCCTAGAGCCTGAAAAATGTGTGGCCTGTGGGCTAAATGCTGGCCCACGCTCTGTCAGGTTCTGAATTTCAGGGTCTTTAGGCAGACATGACTTTCCAGTCTTCTGAGGCCAAACCCCACTAGTCTATTACCTTATACTCAGCTGCTTCATGCTTTTCTGTCATCTTTCTGGCCTCTGGCTTTTGAGTGGGCAATCTTTGGCTTATAAAGTCCAAACTCATCACTGTCTTTTGAGACCCTCCACAGTTTGACTTCCAGTTCAACCTAATTTGCTAAACATATCCTTTCCATAAGAACTTTCCCTGTTGGGCTCTCTGGTTCACATTGACCATCAAATAAAGATGTGGAGAGGGTAATAATAACATTAACAACAATCACATTAACTTTCATGCACTAAGTACTTCTATGGGTCAGGCCTGTGCTAAGCACTTTGCAGTTACAGTGTCTTTTAGTCCTTACCATACAAGAATCCTGTGAATTAAGTACTATTTTACTCATATTAAAGATACAAGAATTAGAGCTCAGAGAAGATGAGTAACTTACTCAAAGCCAGACATAGTGAGTGGCAGGACCAAGATTTGAAATCAAGTCTGTGGGATGCCCAAGCCCCTGCTTTTACACTGTCTTCCACATATAAGCACACACCTCCCCAGGTCCACTTCAGCCCTGCATCCTCGGACACCTGCCCCAGGATCCAGCCCGTGGGAGCCTGCCCTGCACTGAAGCCCTACAGCACCAACTATGTTCACGTGACGTGTGGCGGGTGCTTGGTCAACATCTGTTGTCAGAGTGGCTGTTCCATCGATTCTAGTATAAAGAAGGAAGACAAAGAAGGTTTTATTCAGGCCACTGACTTTTTTCCTTCAGTGCACCATTCTTTATTCTAAACCTTAGTTTTGTGTAATTTCCACTTAATGCTATTTCTTAGTGTGCAGAAAGGTGCCATCTGGTCCAACCAAAAGGAAAGAATCTGAAGAGAACAAAAACTTTTGTTCTGCCCTGGCCTGGTAGCTCAGTTGGTTAGAGCATCTTCCCAATATATTAAGGTTGTATGTTTGATCCCAAGTCAGGGCACTTATAAGAATTAACCAATGAATGCATAAATAAGTGGAACAACAAATCAATGTCTCTCTCTCTCTCCTCCTCCCACTTCCTCACTTTCTCTAAAATCAATAAATAAAAATTAATTTTTTTTGTCCAAGTGGGAATGCCAGTTCTATGCAAAATTACAACAAGGCCAGCCTGTCTCAGGCAGGCTGGATCTTACAGCACCCTCTGGCCTCCGTCGCTGCTCGCCCCGCTGGCTTCACTGTGTTGATACATGTCCTTGTCTATGACAGAGTGTACGTACGGGGACTGAAGGTGACAAATCGCTCCTCTTAAATGCACGTCTGCAGCATTTTTCAGACTAGTGGCAGGGGATGGAAGGAGAAGTGAATGTGGTAAAAGGAGATCACGTCTTCTGAATTCTGGGTTTTTTTTTTTAATGATTATGATTTTTTCTTAGTTTTTTGTCTTTCTCCCTCTTGGCTGTTTCAGGCAAAAGACTCAGGCAAACCCCAGCAAATTTCTCACTCCTATATCCGCGTACGGGTCATTGAGGAAAGTATCCACAAGCCCACGGCCATTCCTCTGGAAATTTTCATCGTCACCATGGAGGACGACTTTCCAGGTGGAGTCATTGGGAAGATCCACGCCACAGATCAAGACATGTATGACGTGCTCATGTTTGCCCTGAAATCGGAGCAGAAAAGCTTGTTCAAAGTGAACAGTCATGATGGGAAAATCATCGCCCTGGGGGGTCTGGACAGTGGCAAGTATGTCCTGAACGTGTCAGTGAGTGACGGTCGCTTCCACGTGCCCATCGAAGTGGTCGTGCACGTGGAGCAGCTGGTGCATGAGATGCTGCAGAACACCGTCACCATCCGCTTTGAGAACGTGTCCCCCGAGGACTTCGTGGGGCTGCACATGCACGGGTTCCGGCGCACCCTGCGGAACGTGGTCCTCACCCAGAAGCAGGACACCCTGCATATCATCAGCATCCAGCCCGTGGTGGGCACCAACCAGCTAGACATGCTGTTTGCGGTGGAGATGCACAGCGGTGAGTTCTACAAGCCGGCCTACCTGATCCAGAAGCTGTCCAATGCCAGGAGGCACCTGGAGAATGTCATGCGCATCTCAGCCATCCTGGAGAAGAACTGCTCGGGGCTGGACTGTCAGGAGCAGCATTGTGAGCAGGGCCTGTCACTGGATTCCCACGCACTCATGACCTACAGCACGGCTCGCATCAGCTTTGTGTGTCCGCGTTTCTACAGGAACGTGCGCTGCACCTGTAACGGTGAGTGTGGCTTAGAGTGCCCTCCCACCTCGCCGCCTGAGATTCAAGTAGACTGGCTTACTGTTCCTGGCAAGCATGCATTTGTCCATTCACTCACCCAACAAAATATCTACTGACTACCTACTCTGTGCCTAGCAACCATGAGAGATTCCGGGGCTATGGGAGTAACAAGACAAGCTCAGCCCCCACTTGTACGGAGCGAACAGCTTATGAGCAGGCAGACAAACAAGCTGGCTTGAGCACATGCAATAAGTATTATTAGGGCAAGTACCAGGGCCTTCCAGAGGGCCCAATCCAGAGGGAAGTTTTCCTAAAGGGAGTATCTCTAGGCTGAGATAAAGCACAGGTAGGAATTGGACATGTGAAGACAGGTAGGGGAGAGAGAACATTCCAGGTGGATGGGTGCCTGGTATGAGGAAGGCTTAAGGGCAAGAGAGGAACCTGCACTGAGGGGATTGAAAGAGATTTCCTGTCACTGGAAAGAGCCAGGAGTGATGACAAATGAGACTTGTAAGCAAGCCCAGGACCACACAAGGGCTAGCCAGGATGAAGATCTTAGAAATGATCCCAGGGCTATGGGAACCACTGGCTGAGTTGAGTTGAAGAGGTGACAGGATTGGCTCCATCTTTCACAAAGAGAGTGCTGGCTGCAGGAGGGGATGGAGTAGACGGGCTAGGCCAGAGGCAGGGAAACAAGTTAGGAAGCTATTGCAGAGGGCAAGCCAGTTCGATTTGCTTCAGTGAGAACCAGGGGCCAGATGTCCGGGAGCACAGTCAGGGGATGGATTCAGCCCTCAGAGCAGCAGAGATGGAATACTTAGTGTTTGTTGATGTAACTGGAGCCACTGAACCTTGACCTTTCCTGGTCAGAGGCCATAACTGCACAGAGTAACATGCCCTCAGTGGTCAGCGAGAAGCATTGCCCCCTCCCTCTTTTCTTCTCTCTGACATGTGGAGCCATAAATTCACTGCTCTCTTCTAAGAAAATTGCACCCAGAGTACTTCTATCCAGTGTGAACTTGGCCCAAAGGGACTGTAGCCAGAAGAAAGGCCATTTGTAAACCATCCCCTTAGATAATTAGGGACAGGCAGGGCCCCTGGCCTTTTACCTTGTAGGAAGTTGGTTGCAGTTTGGAAAATAAGCTTATCAGAGAAAGACCACAGAGATCATGGCTCCCTTTGAGAGACATTTTGACAGCCTCCAAGCAGCCCAGAAGAGTTCTAGGCACTTACTTTGCAGTACCCGCTGAATTCTGTTTGTGTTTTCATCAGGTACAGGCAGTGATGTCTGACCTGTTGAATATGTAAATTAGTTCCAAAATAACTCAAAGCATGTACTCTAGGTGCAATGCCTTTCCGGCAGATGCCACCAACATGCAGGATTTATGAATGCCAGCTGTCTGGGTCACACCTAGATTTCCCCTGTAGGCAAACTTATTTATGCACCGAAGCTCTGCTGGGGCTTTGGCGCAGTGACTCACAGCAGGGTTCAAAAGACATTCACCACAGGACAGAGCAGACCTATCAAGAGAAACTGAAGCAGCTAATTAGTCCTTTTGCTCTGAAAACTTATTTCATTCAGCAAATATCTGTGGAGGCAGCAATGTCCTAGGCACAGAAGATTCAAGGTTAAAAAAAAAAGCACAATCCCTGCCCTCAGGAGTTGGCTATTGTGAAGTCAGCTTCAAGTACCTATTCACAATAAAAAAATGTTACAATAAGTGCTAGGAAGTACAAAGGACAAGTCCCAGTTGTGGGCAGAGGAAAGCTTTCTGTGATATTTGTGTACCAGAGATCTCCTAGGCACTGGGCCTTGAGGGGGAGTGGGGGTTTGTTGAGAAGAGACAGATCGGTGGAGGGCAAACACAACAGAATTTCTTTATAGGAGCCATGTAGAGAGGTTGGCTTTTGTTGGCGAGAGGGGACCTCGCTCTGCCTTTTACATGAGACACTAATGTTTTACATGCAGTAAGTGTCAAGGCGGTGTCCTTGTCCAGGACGCCTGTCCTCTAGTGCCCACAAACCTTTCTAGTCCCAGGAAATGCAGAAGGCTGCATTGTTTTGTGATTCAGCCCCCAGACAGCCCATGAGGAAGCTTTGGTTTGAAAAGCAAACATTTCTTCAACGGGAGCTCTGTGCAGACTAGGGTCCACCTTGGAGCCTCTTCTCACCTTCAAGTCACTCTTATAATTAAGCTATAAAACAAAACACTGGATTTTAGTGGTGAAAGGAGCCCAAAAGGTCATCTGGCCCAGTCTTGTCTCAGCAGGTGATATATGGTAAGTTCCGTTCTGTGAACGCGACAGCTCTGTGCCTTGCCCCGGGCCATGCAGCTGGTGAGAGGGGCATGCTGATTCAATAAAGGTAATTTAGGGCCCTATTGTATGATCTGCATCTTAAGAACATGGACTTCCATTTTTTATGTGAGTCCTAACCCCAGTGCTACATACTCTGCGGGAATACTGAAATAACCCCGTTTTTCCTGGCAGACTGATCTCCAGATTCACATAACCATCTCCGGATGGCAGAGGGTCTCTCAGAATGCTGTGTGCACGGGGCTCCCTAGAAATGCCCATTGCTGAACCCCACACAAATGTGTAACAGAAGGTTCTGGGCGGAGCCCAGGATCCGTACATGTAGCCTGGGTGACTCTAATGCTCATGGTCAGAAAATCAAACTTTGAGGAATCTCACAGCGAGATAAGGCAGAAAAAATTTCCTCCAGGTTCAGGGGGCAAGCTTTTAGATATAATAGTTATAGCTCTCTCACTTCTTATAAGGTGTCCTCTCGAATGAAAATACAATGAAGAACTATTAAGGAAAGCATTGGGCATTTTAGGCATCTTCTCATTTATTGGAAAGGAGATGTAACTGAATTCAGTAAATGTCTCCCTCAACACACACACACACGCACGCACACACACGGCTAGTATTGGTTTGCCCTGGAAGATTGGCAGATTCATTCAACGGACTTTCCACCATGTGGTGGAACAGTTAGAATGATAAAGGCTGTACAGTAATATTTGTACAGATTTGGCCTCAATAATTATCCCTCTCCTAACTTCTTTTTCTCATGCAGACTTTTTGGGCCCAATTAAACATCATTAGCCTCTTGAACCAAAATGCTAAGTTGCCCTGAAAAATGAGAGCAAACTTGAATTTTAGTGCCAAATTGGTTCATTAAACTCTAGCCACCATCAAGTATCACATTTGAACAGAAGTTCAAGAGATACAAAGTTCTGATGTCCTGAGACCGTGCCTGGATGACTTCAGATATTAGATGAACATCGGCACTTGGCCGAGAAAACCTGACACTGACCTAAGTGAATGGCTATGACAGACACCCTTGAGCCCCCACAGGGACAGCGAGTGGACAGAGTACCAGGCACAGTCCACAGGGCTGGGCTGATTGTCTGTTTGGGAGATTTTTCACTGATTTTTCTTAAGTCTGATACAGAAATATATCAAAAAGGAGACATTTGAACATGCCGTGAGGCCATCAGAGTTTAAGACCCAAGCATTTATGACTGATGGTGGAAGTAGAAGCTTGACTTGCCAATTCCCAGTTCAGATATGGAACACAGAATGGAGCCCAGAGCTCCAAATAAAGTGAATGGAGTGTCGGGTGAAGCTCCACCCCAGGCGGAAGTGACACAGCCGCAGCCACACCTTCAATCATGGACCATGGCACTGTCATAAAGGTTTGCTGGGGCAGGTAGGGGGAGCACTGAAGCCCATCGCTGAGGGTCTGAAAGGGTGCCTAGAATTAGGCAGGACATGGAAAGGCAGGGTTCCTGGCCAAGGAGCCTTAGAACAATGAATAGAGGCGAGAAACGGTGCAATTCAGTGCACAGGTGAAGACAGGGACAGACGTGACAACTAACATTTACTGAGCCATGACCAGTTACCATCCTGTTTTTTAAACATACGCATATGTAGTTGCATTTAACCCATACGGTAACCCTAAAGGGGATGTGTCATCAACTTTCTTCAAAAGTTTAGGAAACTAAAACTCAGAAATGTCGAGGTTACAGAGCTAGTAAATGGCCGAGCAAGGATTCACGTGTGGCGGTCTCTGCACAGAGTAGGAAGAACCTGAAAGTCACCTACTGTGGACAACCAGTAATTGAGCCAGCATTTGCACACCCTGCCAGGTGCTCACTATCTCACAAGATGGACTTGAGACAACCTCTCTGTTACAGAGCACCAAAGTCCACCTCTTTGTAATGTCACCCAACGCCATCCTTTAGAGCCACACAGAACCTGACCTGTCTAACTTCTCCTCTAAAAACTGCTGTCCAGATATCTAAAGGGTAGTTTATTTTGAGCTTTCGAATCAGCTCTTCCTAGACAAACAGCAGAAGTGCCTTAAACAAATAGGAGCTATAAAGAGTTGGAGGTTGGGCACAGAGAAGACATAAGGGGGTGCCTTCAGTCCTAATTAGGGAAATCCACAAAAGGCATCGGAAGCAATACAGCTGATCCTATTGGCTCTTTGCCAGGCAGGGAATGCATTTTAGGGAGCAGTGAAGAGGAAGGTCTGGGGATTTGGGCACCCTTTCACTTGCTCATTCACTCTGCATTGAATGGAATATTATGCCAGATCCTGGTCAGGGTGCTGGAGATATTCATCGGTGAGTGAGAGGGTCATGTTCCCCACCCTCATGGAACATGACCCAGCAGTGGGCAGACCACAAGGAGCTCAGCTGGGCTGGATGGTGAGGAGCCAGGACAGTCCTGGGAGGGACGTGGCAGGACAGGTAAACAAGCCCGTGATAGATAGGCAGCCATGTTAATGTGCTTCTAATAAAAAAATGATGAAGGCTTTTGTGAGACAATAAGATACTTAAAAGTTAGTCTTGATTTTTTTTAGTACCCATTTCTCATTCATAACATATATGTTTGTGGTCCCTCATCTCCAGCACACAAGTCCGAAAATGCCAGGAGAGGTTTGCAGGTGTCCAACCGGGGGCAATACAGCTTCTCAGTGTGAGGATATTCCCTCACATATTGAGCTCACACGCAAGTGCCCCAGAGAGCTTGTCGTTAATGAAACTACACTTAACCTTTAGCAAAATCATCCAGAAAACAGGACTGAGCCAAGAAAACACCATCACAGATGATTCTGTGCTTCTGGGAGAACCACAAGAGACCATTTCAAAGCCAAGAGACCTTAGGAGAAAGTGTTTTAAAATTTCATGCAGGCCAGGAATTGAGGGGGAAGATTATTGCCTTCTATGGCATCTGCCAAGACATCATACCTTGACAAAGCATGTGAATTCAAGGTGCTTACCATTTAGTTATTGGATTCTCAGTATATTGTTAACCATTAGTTATTGGATTCTCAGTATAATTAGGCAGAGATGTAAATCAAGAGGTTGAATCAGCTCATAGTGGTAGCTATAATAATCACAGCTAGATATTGATGTGTTAGCTAAAGGCATTGAGCTAATCCTGGGGGCTGTGGAAATCCTGGCAAGAGGAAAAGAGGAGAGTCATTATCTATAGTAGCGAGAACCTTCTAAAGCCTCGAGAGGATTACCATTTTTCCTCCCTGCAGTTGGCAAAGCTCTGAAGCTTCTGCTGAAGTGAATTGAATGCTCTTAGCTCAGTAGAGAATGACCTAAATTTCCATCTGAGCCAAACTTCAGAAGGTGGGAAACCTGCTTTTGGAGAATGGCTGCATTGTGTAGACATTTCTCCTCATAGAGAGACTGCAGGAAGAGAAGAGCTACAGAGTGGCAAAGGGGGTCCCATGGCTGCACGTGGCTTATGACACTGGTTAATAAAAAGCTCCAGTTCTTATTTTGTGCCTCTCCAGCACTCAGTATTTCACAATATCTATAAATTTACAGGTCATGAATTGGGCGCAAAAAGGACAGCAAGAAAAAGATTGCACTTGAGTTCAGGTCTCTGCCATGTTTGGGGACCTCGTAGTGATTTGTTTCTACTGTAAGTTTTTTTTTTTCTTTGCAAGTTGCTTTCACAAACATTAGCCCATGTAATTCTTACAACCCTATGAAGAATCATTATCCTCACTTGCCAGAAAAAATCTTTGAGACCCAGAGAGTTTTTCAGAGCCACACAATACATAAATTGAATAAGTGGTTGGGGCCAAAATCCAGGTCTGCCTCTCGTCAACACAGCACCATTTTCTATTACACTGCCCCGCCTTCCAGAGGGGACCCGGGAATGGGGAGCAGAGCTTTCTCGGCCTGCTTATGTTCTGACAGTTGCTAAAAATGTCTGCTCCTTCTGTCCTGCCCTGACCTACAACAAATGGCGTCAGTTGTTTGATGAAGTGGGACCTTTCTGCCTTCATGCTCATCCTGGCAGCAGATTGATGGGTGCCTGGGAGATGCCGAGCGTGTAGGTCTAGAGCTCCCACCCCCCAAGCTGTCACTGATCACAGCACAAGCTAATTAAACCTGGATTATTTAATGATAGTTGATAAGATGACTTCCTCCCAGAAGCCAACAGGAGCTGAGGCTGTTGTCTCTTCACAGTTACTCGAAAGCTGATGAGGCACGTTCTGCCACCACAGAGAGGGCCTGGAAGGCTCTCTGCAGTGGAAGGCGTCCACACTTGCTGAAAGGGGATGACGTAAACATGATTTCTAAAAACAAGGTAACCCCTCGGCAACCATTAAAATCACACTGGATTTTATATTGCCAGAGAATTTAAGCTTTTGGCCAGAAAGTTTGTCGTTATCCCCAGGAGTCTGTCTCCAAGACCCAGACCTGGGCACACCTGAGGTTGAGGGACACGTGGCATTGTTCAGGGGTGGCAGTCAAAGATCAAGTCTTTCTGCCAATGCCTATTTCAGAAAGAACCTCATGTCTTGTCTCAGTGCATAGGGAAGGAGGAACTACAACACAGCGTAGGGGGAGGATTTCATTTTGGGAAACCTGTTTGTCAGTAACCAGAAGTCTTTCTCTGCTCAAAATAGACTGCGCTTTAGGCAAATGCTGACCCCTGCCTCCACCCAGAAAGACCCTTACGTTTACAAGGACCCCTAGGCTCACACCTGCCTTTGGGCTTCCTTGAACCACGAGAGAGTGGGCTGTGAGCAAAGCAAACTGACACTTGTGGCTGGAGAGCAAGTGTTTGTGGCTCCTCCCGTCTCGGCCAGGACTGGGGACAGAACCCGAGGGTTTTTTAAGCTTCAGGAGAAAAATCCCTCACCAAGAACTGACCTCTTTACCTTAAAATAAAAACCCTGTTTTATAATAAATAAATAAATAACTTATCAGAGTTATTTTTGCTAGAATAAATAGAAATACACATTATTATAGATCTAACATACTATTAATTTTAGAATACATATGTCATAATATTTGTATTAATATATTTTTATATATCCACCAGCTAGAATTTTCACAACAGGGATTGGCTCTAATATAATTCATTAATTTGCTGCATTTAATTGTATAGGTTCTATAGTCATGACATAAGGGAAAAGGATGAAAAAGAGCTATGAGTTTGAACTTCACTTGTGGGTCTAGGTGGTCTCATGGTTTAACCCAGTGTAGGCGGTATGGGTGATAAAGGGAAAAGCCCTGTGCTGCCTACCAGGGCAGGACTGAGGGTAAAAGAAAAGGCCAAAGCATGTGAATGAAAGGGAGAAGTACCCAAATGTATATTTATTTTGAAATACAGTATTTAGTTTTTATTATATACACTTACAACAATTTTTTAAAAAGTGACCATAATTCCTATAGGAGAAATAGCTTTACTATGGCAGGTCTGAAATTGCCTAGCCCTCGTTTCCCCTGTGAAATGGTGGCTTTTTGACTGGATTCTTGATGATGCAAAGTTTCTTAGCGCTGTAGCCATCGTTAGAGCAGAAAAGATTATGAACGTAATAGATAAGCTGTATCTCAGAAATGTAGACATCTGTGGAAAGGGTATCCTTAGGCTGGCTAAAATAGGACGTGGAAAGGGGCCTGTCCATGGAATGGGACATGCCCAGCAACTGCTTTCTCAAAGCCCTAAATTACTGTTTCTGCGTCTAATGGCAAGGAAGTGTCCAGGTAACCCAGAGTTAAATGTGATGCGTTTGTTATTTATTCACGCACGTTGCTGCCTCCGTGTGACGGAAGTTAGCACTGGGTTCCTCCTGCATGCTTTGAGCACATACTAACTAGTCAAGGTTCAGGAGCGGCCTAGAAGTGTGCAGCCGTCAGAAACTGGAAGGAGGCCACTCGAGGAGACAGCCACGAGCCAGCTGTGAGAGTTGTGACCAAAAATGAGAAGATGTATTCCGTGAATAAATACAAACACACGAATGCAGTTAAGCCACCAACTATGGTCGGTTCACACCCGCATTCATTCTCTCATCCTTCAGGCCTATTTAAAACACTCCCTTCCTACGTGAGACTTCTGACATTCTCCCACAAAACACAACTTTTCTCTCTCTGGTGCTTCCTTGGCACGCGCACACCTCTACGAAAGCAGTTTCCTTATCGTGATGTACTCGTGTGTGCTCGTGCTGCTGCCTGCGGGGAGGAAGAGGCAGGATCATTTCCTTCCATCGTTACTGAACAGGCCTATCGCCTCACTGGCCCTGAAAAACTGTTTGTTGAATGAATGCACCAAGAGTTATTTTAAAACTGGTTAGGCCTTGAAACAGATCATAAGGTGGTTGAACAGCTTTTTTTAAGTTCCATAAATATTGATAAATACATGGCAGGAATAAAGATTTCTTGGAACAAAAATGAGAAGATGTATTTCAGGACAATTACGCATTTTTAGAACCATTTGTAGAGATCATTCTAAATTTTCAGTTACAAATCCCTTCTTCTAAGACTTTATAAGTTGGATCATTGCCAAGAGTATCAGTTTTGGCTGAGCTCTAAACCAGCGGAAAATAAGATTTACGAATTCTGAGTTTGCTGCTGCTACTTAAACTGCTCCTCTCAAGGATTACAGTCTTTTTAATGTTTATGTGTAATTAGCATTAAGTTTTTGCTTGCTCTTGGACAAAGAAATGCCTGCATGATGGGACCATCTGCTTACCGGTGAGGAAACTGCTCGGATGGACGGGAGGGTGGGAACGGCCCAGATCTCGCCGGGGAGGGAAGCTGCTGATGTCTGGCCCCATTCTCGGCCCCAGAGAAGGGGCGCTCCTTACGGCCACTGCTCACCTGGCTGTGGGTTGTTTTTAATGTCTCCTGTTCTGTAGTTCTTTTACCACTTAAACTCTCACCAGCTTGAAAGTGGACTAATTACGTTTGAAGTACCCAGGGCCTGTGAAAAGAGTGCTTCTGTTGGTGGGCCCGTGCTGGCTATCACTGCAGTTCCGAAGTGACTCACTTGAGGCCTGGTTCTGCCTTCATCAGTTAGTCTGCTCCCCAGGATTTCCTCCGAGAGGGATTAACCTTTCATCTCACTGTGCTGTGGACATCGAACAAGCAGAAAGGAAGCCTTCCTTTGCCAAGGATAATTCTCCTATTTTTGATAGCTGGTAGAGCACATTTACAGCTAATCGATACGACGCTATTGTAGCATAAGGGATTGGGAAACAATGTGAGTTGTGCTTTCGCAATTTAGAATTCGTTTTATGATACTTTTCTTTAGAAAAGTCTTCTCCTCACCCCTTCTGAGAACAAAAGCTGACATCTTCTGATGTCTACTCCTAGTTTTCCAGGGCAGGAGAGGAGTATGGGAAAAAATATCTAAACTCAAGCGATGCATTTAAATGGCCACCAGTATGGAGGAATCCCACTCCAAGAAACACTACCAGAGCTTGTGTAGAGAGAATTTTTTCCCTCTGAAGCTGGACCACTCACAACCTTAACATATTTTGGCCTCGAGGAGGAGCCCCATTTACTCTTTGCACCCAACTGAGTTGAGTCTGCCTACAAGCTTTCGGCAGATGCAGGGGTGTTTGATGGACACCCACGCCAGGTGAAGCCCATTCAGATGCTCCTGCTTCTGGGCAGCTTTTTTGTCTCTCAGCTCCGGGCCTATAGAATCGAGCCCTCGAACCATTCCTGCACTTTCTGGAGTGCGAGGCTATTTCCTTTGTATTGATCATGCATGTTCTCCCTTTGTCACAGGAGGGCTGTGCCCAGGGTCCAGCGATCCTTGCATGGAGAAGCCGTGTCCAGGGGACATGCAATGTGTTGGTTATGAAGCCAGCAGGAGACCGTTCCTCTGCCAGTGTCCACCGGGGAAGCTCGGAGAATGCTCAGGTGAAGGGTGGGTTGGAACGACAAGGGTCTAAATTCATATTCCTGATGCACTTGCCCTTGAGTAAATTACACTGCCCTAGCCCTTCCAGAAGACATGTCTGTCTGCATGCAACATTGTCCTTCAGAATGGACCAAACTGACATCCGCCCTCCAAGGTACTTGGCATTTATTGCAGCTGCAGCCCGTGCTAAGGACACATGCAGTGACTGTGGACTCCTGATAAAATGGGGAGACCACACGTGTTTTCAGTCATGTCGTGTGGATGAGGATGTGAAATTATGGAACATAGAAGGCTGTTGGTGAGGCAGAGGAGTTGGAATATCTGTGGCATGACCTTTGATGTTCAGAGGGCTGCCCAAGCCCATAGCCCCAAAACAGAGACCAACAGAAGGTAGAGCTGAGCCAGTCCAGTTGGCCTTCCATGGGGTAAGCCCAGGCTTGAGCACCAAGTAAGCAAACTCTCCACTGGAGATGTCTCACTAACTGCATATTCCCCAAATGGCATGTGCTCACTCACCTCTGTGTGAAAGAAAGAAAGAAAGAAAGATAATTAGTACTTATGTTATTTCAATCCAAATGATCCTCTGTTTCTGATCTTCACTCAATTTCAGTACTTCATTTGATTTATGTGTTCTCTGTGACTTTCTTCTTCTTAAAAAGAGTATTGTTCATTTCTGGTACGAATAGAACCCTCTTTTTGGTAGACAATATAAGTAAAATATAGGTACACTGATACCAATTTTGGAACCCAAGAATGATTTGAGCAATGATTAGAATAGTAATTACAGTGGAAATAAAAAAAGGATCCTGACTGGTGTGTGCAAGGCACCTTGCTGAGCACTGGGTTCTAGAAATTCAGCCTTTGCAAAGAGAAGCACTGTTCTTGAAAATAGGAGCCGAAGCTCTTTCATAGTTGATTTCAAGAACGGAGCTGCCTGTTAAGCAAAGGGACCACCAGTGTATTTGCTTTTGAAGTCATCTAAGGCTTAGACTTGAAAGACAGTTATGCTGTCCCCACCCCAACTCTCACACCGTGCACATGGCAGGTGGGTCTTTCGGGTGACAATGGAGCCAGCCTCCTAACTTCAGATGTCACTTTCCGCCCGCCTCCCTTCTCCTTTCTATATAGAAAACTTTTGATTCTCCACAATTATCGTCCATTTGGTATATTTCCAAACTTTCCACCTTTCACCCCAGCAAGAGAGCTTTTCAACCATTACTTTGCTTGTTAAAACATAAAGTTGGAGACAAAAAGAGAGGGAGATGGGAGGAGGGCTAAAAATTCTGGGAAGAGGAGCCTTGAAATTAATGGTCAGAGGACAGAATTGTGGCTGCACAAGACACGAACTGCCATTGTATCAGTTACCTCTGTTAGCATCAGTGCAAAGGTCCTGACTTGGCTACTTGGCCTTAGGATATGTGGGGGATGTGGGTATTCTTTGAAAATGCCCATGACTTTCCTTTTTTCCATGTTCACTGAAGTGCCTGAGTGACTGGGGCGGGTATGACGGGTTATCCTTTAATAGAGCTAATTTTAGAAAGTGGGGATTGGGAATTTAGTGACACTAAGAAAATTCAGGTATAGAATTTACCAAGCCGCTCTTGTCATTAGGCAACCAAGATTTTTTGGCATCTGACTAGTTAATAGTTTTTTTTCACTTTGAAATTAGAGTGTGACCTGAAATGGAGAATCAGTTTTTAATCAAAAATGGTTTCTCCTCAATGCCTTCATTAACTTCCCATGGTCTTTAATTAATTTGCCTGGTAGTTGTT
This sequence comes from Micronycteris hirsuta, assembly GCA_004026765.1. Taxonomy (NCBI): domain Eukaryota; kingdom Metazoa; phylum Chordata; class Mammalia; order Chiroptera; family Phyllostomidae; genus Micronycteris; species Micronycteris hirsuta. Next base: position 111,827 of record PVJI01000737.1, on the reverse strand, counting down.
GGGTGATTTCATGTGTCCCTTCTCGTTTCTGGAAGTTAAAAGCATATGTGTCTTCTCGTTATGGTCTTTTCAGGGCACACTTCTCTCAGCTTTGCTGGAAACAGTTACATCAAATACCGGCTTTCGGAAAATAGCAAAGAAGAGGACTTTAAGCTAGCTCTGCGTTTGCGAACACTGCAAAGCAACGGGATTATAATGTACACCAGAGCGAATCCCTGCATAATTCTGAAGGTAATTAAAATGGATTATCTTGTCCTGCAGTCTCATGCTAGTCTCATGCATTTTGGCTCTTGGTTGGGGGCTGCTGAAATCATTTTTTCTTTTAAAGTCAGAAGACCAGAAGCAGACTTTGGGGCAAAGGGAACAGCGGCATAACTGGGAAGTGTGCCAATACCCTGTTTCCTTTGCACATTCAGTCTCACAACTGGCTGTTGGCAGATCAGGGCATCTCTCTCTAGAGTGGGATCAAGGGCCAGCCTCCTATAAGCTATAAGCACTCAACAGTTCATTAGAACATATCTCCTAATCAGTTCCACGGCAAGGGTCATCCTTTAAAAAGATTGGCTGTGTTCTCTTCCATTTCCGCTGACCTCTGAAAGCAACTTCTGTTCTTGCTTAGGTTGAAGTTGGAGATCTGGAGCATAGAAGATTCCATATGTGCCATCATGACACAAGTAGCCCCGTTTTGAAAATAATTCCCAGCCTCAAGAACCCTCCCCAGGCAACCAGATTTCCTTTAGAGCAAGTCTGGTGTTTGTATTCCACGCAGAGCTTCTGGTGCCTTCGTGAAAACAGCAATGGCAATAGTGCCAGAAGCTTTACATGCATCATTTGATTTTCATTACAGAATTAATATAATAGATTTGTTATATGTGATCACCCCCTTTGATGGAGAAGCTAGGGGCTCAGAGAGGTTGAGTAATCTCCTTGAAGCGTGCAGCTCATAAGGGGCAAGGCCGAGGCCTGTGCTCCCTCCTCCCTCACTCCAGGTTCTTTATCCCCATGCTCTGCCAGCTATCAGTGTGGCCACTACAACTCATTGGATCAAAACTCACATTCCAGGCGTCTGTGGGACAGATCAAGCCCTCCAATATTATTAGGAGAAGGAATAAGAAGGAGGGAGACAAGCTTAACCCGATGCTGTTCATGCCAGGGTGCCATACCAGTCCATTATAAGTGTGTTCGGAGATATACAGAGTCTGTCCAGCAGGAAATGCCAAGTGCAAATGGCTGACAATGTTTCTTTTCTAGGATTCTATCGCCAGGTTCAACTGGAATCATGGTGGACCTTTCTAGCTTCTGTCCTTTGATTGTTTGATAGGCCACATCCAAGTCAATTAGGTGCCCAGATTTTAATCTCAGAGGGAGAGAAATGAATGCCAGTGGCTTCCCCTCTGACACAGACTTCTACTCAGCCCCTCTGGTATTGTCAGGGAGTGCTTGGTGGCCAAGAGTGAGTGATCAGGGAGTTGGGCTTTAAAAGTTGGCTGCTTTTGTGGGGCATCTCCCACTCTCCTTACTCATTCAACTCAGAGACTTTCAGCTCTGGAAAGGAAAGTGGTGTTTTTAAATTTTTTGTTTATTGATTTTAGAGAGAGGAAAGGTGGGAGAGAAAAGCATTAATTTGTTGTTCCACTTATTTATGTATTCATTGGATGATTTTTATATGTGTCCTGACTGAGGATCTAAAGCAGTATTTTCAAAAGACTCACTCTGGAGGTGCAATTTTGGAGAACAATTAATTCAAATCAAATATTCATGGTGTAAGGAAAAAAATTCAAAGACCTAAGCCCTGTCTTTATTCTCTCCTGGCCCCAAGGCACCCTGCCTTCAGTCAGTAGATCGCTTTCTAAACAGCCCTGAGTGGTGGGGTTTGACATAATCGCTTGGAAAAATCTCCACTTTTTCAGAGCTACCAGCTCCTGGGGATTCTGCTTGGGTGTCACTGATCTTCCTCTTTCCTCCTTCAAAAGGGCTGGTGGTCACAGAGCATCTGTCTGAGGCAAATACTCTCTATTAACAAATCTCTTATATTATGTTAAATTTGAGAAGAAAAAAAATATTGGACCAGGATGGCTTGACCCTAAAATAGAGATTGTCATTTGACACCTCACTGGCAAATGTCTAAAATGTGTAGATCCCTGAGGATGGAAAAGAAGAAGAATTAAACCTTTTAGGCAGTTCTAGCTCCTAAGGTAGATTGTCTTTCATGGAACAAGTGTGTTACTGAAAGCTGTATAAATCGATTCTCTATAAATGGAATTCTAATAAACTAGGAACAGTTACTGTTTGAAGGGGCTCTCCCATCAATCCCTTTGTGGTGTGAGTAATCGCCTGCAATCTGTCTGTTCTCTGAGTTTCCTTTTCATATGGTGGGTTTGCCCAAAGCAGGACACAGCTATACTGAACTATTGCGAATATTCTCCTACAGTTGCCAGGAATATCCACTTAGGGGATTTGAATCTGTTTGCTAAAGATTTTTAGCCTTGTGCAAGATTTAATTTCGTTGGCTTTAGGTACAGTATGTAGTTTATACTTTGGTTCAATGACGATGCTAAATGCATTGTTTAAATTGCACTCTTGGTTGTTTATATTTTTCCAGTTAGAATGCATTTTCTAAAAAGTACTTAAGACAGTCAGTGGGGTGGAGGGCAACCCTTGAAGACAGCTAAACAATTGCATGGAGAACTCAAGAAGTGAAAATGCTTGTGGACAGGGAGCACTGCTATCTCTACGCAGCAATAAAGTTGCTCACTCCTCTGTCTACCATTGACACCCTGTTTCCTTCCAAAAGAGACTCCAGGCTTACCATGGACATCCAAATGCAATAAAATCAAAGCACCATGAAGATAAAAACAAAATATTAAGAGCCAACCAATGAAGTGGGGAAGGGCAGAATACCATCATTAAACATCTAGATCCAGGCTTTCTATTTCAGTTGAACACAAACCAGAACTCTGAGTTTCCTGGCAGCCAAAGCAAGAATAAAAATGATGGGCTGGTCCTATGGCTGTCCTCGAATCTATAATGAAATCATGTCAGACCACCAGGAGAGATTTGCCAGACACAAGTAACTTTCTCCCTATGCCAGTCTCTTAGGTCCAGTACTATGACAAAAGCACCCATCCTTGGTTATTACTCTAGAAATATCACATATTTTATCTTTGAGAGAAGTTACAGATGATATAGTGCTTCATTTTGGTGATTGTCCAACATGGCTAGTTACCATCCCAGGGCTGAAAGGGAGATGGTCAGGGAAAGCTCATTCAGCCACTTGGAGTATCCAGATCTTTCTAGCATAGGTCAGAAGAGTAACAGGGAAGCCTCCCACAAGAATCCAGAATTTCAATAGTCTATGTAAGAGTAACACCGAGAAGTGGGTTAACATGTTATAATAATAATATACCCAAAAGTTAATAAAGTATTTTCATATAGAAGTATTTTTTATTCTCACTTTCCTGTGCATAGATACGGTGACTCCTTTTTTGCATGTGAGGAAACTGAGGCTCAGAGAGATTCAGCGACCAGGCCACACTGATGGCTAGTCGGTAGTGGGTCTGGACCTCTGACAAAGGCAACAGGCTGGGAGCACAGGAGTGTTCATACCAAGAAGACATTCAGAGGGCTGGAATGATGGTTTATTATTCATTCATTTATGCATTCAAAACATATTTTTGAGAACTTGCTGTGTGCCAAATAGCAACTAATGGCAGCTGATTAATGAAAATAGGTTTGTTAAAGTCTCCTTTTCAAAGACCACATGGGAACCACCGCACAAGTTTTATGATAACGGTGCATTTCCTTGAGACACACACCAAGGATCTGAGGCAGTAAGACTGTCACATAATTTAAACTTTTTTTACTCAAAATCCTACAAGAAGACTTCTTACAGTTCCAATATGTTGTCTCCCAAGCCCAAGCCACTGAAGATCTGAGTTACAGCACATCACTGATTTCAAACAACCCCGAGGACCGCAATATCTTGTGGCACTAGGGTCACGCTCTCTGAATTGTGCATTTTATTGGAGAAATTGCCTCCTTCCCCTCACCTGGCACATCATTCCAGATCATTGCTGTAGACTTTTCGTAGTTTCATGCACATCCCAATTTCAACTAAAATAGTTTGCTCCCTGATTTGAGAAAGCTTTGTTCTCTTAAAAGAGAGATCCTTTAAAATGGGGTAAACCCTGTTCTGAAGGCAGAGAAAAATGAAATATGATCAGAGTATACTTTTCCAGTACAAGAGTATATGAAAGTGCTCTTTTCTCTCCCTTGGCATAATAAACTCGTGAACTTGCAAAAGATGAACATCTTGCAAGGCAGCTTTCGGCATCAGCATTCTAGTTTGTCATCCAAACAAGGCTTAGAATGTTGAAGATACAAATGAGTTTTGTTTTCAAAAAGCTGAGGATCATGTAGGCCTCTGGTTTCCTGTGCATTCAGTAGTGTTACTGCTGTGACTTTTTCAACAGAAAAGAAAAAGTTAAACTTAACAATGCTAGGTATTAGTATGGGAGAATTGTGTGGTTCTTAGTTACAGAGCTTCAAAGTATGTGACACATCGGAGCCACATCGGCTCTCCTGGGTGAATCTGTAACTTGATTATTATCCCAAGAGATAGAGTGTAGGGGGGGATGGACCAAGTAATATATTAATTGAATACTCTCTTTTACAAAACCTTACATGGAGTGTGCCCTCACCACCAGATTTTCCTTGACAGACTAGGGACACTACTCTGTAGCCACAGAGCATAACGGCAGATGGACTGTGCAGAAGAAGGTAGTCCCCAAAGTCGCATTTGATCATTTTATTACTCACATCGAAATAATAATATGGATCTTTATCCAGGAGCTGTCACTGAGCAAGTATTCTGGTATGATTTACAATATGTATTCCGTCCATTTTGTTGAACAAAAAAAGTGACAAAGGCAACAGCATAGATTTCTCATGAAAGCTCTCTGAAAAGAAAATCAATATTTGTCTCCAGTCTTCTTACATTCATCCATTTGCATTACAGAGCACAGTGTGTGTGTACTAACTGTGTATAATGCAGTAACCATTCTACAGTGGGCATAGTCTCCGTGCAAAATAAGCCACAGCAGCTATCTTTTCTCTGCAGATAAGGGATCCCAAACCCAGAGAGGCCAACCAGGTGACTCTCTCCAGCTGACCTGGGTGATGCAGGACAAGGGCCCAATCTGATTCCTCATTCGTAAATTCCCAGGGCACTGCCTGGCTCACAGAACTTCCTGCCTCTTACTTAGTGTGCCTGTTCATATGGCATGAGCCTGTGAACTTGATGTAGCAAGAGAGGGCACCAGGGAATCCATGGAGCCACAGAGACAGAAATGAGTCTCTAAGAACAAGTCGTCTGGGGAACACACCGAAGAGTAGATAGAGATATAGTCTATTTGTGAGAAATGAGTGAAGCTGTGAGAATCCCTAAGGGGTCTACCTCAGTCAAACATTTTGGAAAGGCTGGTTCACTGTATTTCTATGAATTTACATGCTCTTTATACCTCCTTAGCTCTTAGCGACCTGGAAGGTCTGTCTTCCTTTCCTTTCCCTCTTCCCCGTTTGAAAACAGAGTGTACAGGAATGTATTGCCAGAAGCATATTAAAAAGCACTCTGGTGTCCTTCCCCATGCAGATCATAGACGGCAAGCTGTGGTTCCAGCTGGACTGCGGCAGTGGCCCCGGACTCCTGGGCATCTCGGGCCGCGCAGTCAACGATGGGAGCTGGCACTCAGTCTTCCTGGAGCTCAACCGCAATTTCACCAGCCTGTCCCTGGACGACAGCTATGTGGAGCGGCGCAGGGCGCCCCTCTATTTCCAGACGCTGAGCACCGAGAGTACCATCTACTTCGGGGCCCTGGTGCAGGCGGATAACATCCGCAGCCTGACGGACACACGGATCACGCAGGTGCTGAGTGGCTTCCAGGGCTGCCTGGACTCCGTGGTGCTGAACAACAACGAGCTGCCCCTGCAGAACAAGCGCAGCAGCTTTGCCGAGGTGGTGGGCCTCACCGAGCTGAAGCTGGGCTGCGTGCTGTACCCCGATGCATGCGAGCGCAGCCCCTGCCAGCACGGGGGCAGCTGCTCAGGCCTGCCCTCCGGGGGTGAGTGATCTGCGCCCTGGGCACCCTGTAGGGATAGTGGTGGGTGGAGGGGTGGGGGTGGTAGACCTGCAGGGGGCCTCTCTCTCACCTGCATAACCACCCCAAGTGCTCACCCAGAGATCAGCATCCAGCCAAGATGCTAGCAAAGCTTCTTAATCCCCTTTTGGGGATTGAAAGCTTGGCAATTAATTATGGGAGTGTCCTGTTTAGCTGATCCATTTGCAACATCCCATAGACTCTGTGGCCGTAGGGGTCCAGAGATGCAACCCAGCTGCCCCTTCCCTTGCCCACCCTACACACTTCCAAGCCTCAGCAGCTTGGAGGAATAGTATCCCCTTTTAAGTGTTTGCACTCTTGAGTCAACAGCGTGTCACTGCAGAATGACTGGTAGCAATGTGAGTTATGAAGACCATGTGAAAACAGGTACACAACACTTTCACACGTAGACATGTAACTTTACCAGAAGTTAACGGGGCGCGGTGGACCGAGAACCCACTACTCAGGAATAGAAATGTAGCAGAGATGCTTTCACAATGTGTGTATTAAAGGTAAGTCTAGTCACACCCCTACAACAGAGTGGAAAGTCAAGAGTAAGGGGAGGACAATTTACATGAAATCTCCAGACGGCGGATAAACAGCCAATGAGGAGTTGATGCTTTACCCCAGTAATTTTCTCCCCAAGGATACATTGCGAAGGTGAAAGAACACACAAACAGGGTGCCCCTTCCCCACAGAAAGGGGTGGGAGGATGGAGAGAGGGTTTCTACTGTTTGAGGAAAATGCCAAGATTGGTGAAGCCCTAGGAGTCTGAAGATGACAGAATCCCGGACTTCACTCCCACGCGTTGTGCGTTAACGCAAACTAGGGCAGGCACTCTCCTGGCTGAAGCCTTTGCCACCGCCCTGCCTCCCAAGTGCGGATTCTACTGCAGCTGCTTTCGGAGTCTCTCAGTGGCGGTGTGACTAGCAAATTTAAACCTTCCTCGCAAATCACTTAGAGATGCTGCCATGCACATTACCATCTAATGTTCGTGAAGCCCAACTCCAAATTTAGAGTCCATTTTATTATTAGAATGTTAAAAACTGTCCGTGGAATGATGCACTGCCGAAACACAGACACCAAAGTTATTCAGACCTGCATATGTTACTGCCACAACGAGGGCCCAGTGCCCTGGGGGGAAATTTCTGCAGTCTCGATTTAAGAAATCTATTTGCTGTTTTTACTATCTCAGCAGCATATGTAAATAAAGGGTTGTTATGGTGCCATAATTCCCGGACGATGGGCACTAACTATACTTCAGTGGTTCTATAAACCAGCCCATTATGACGAGTCATGGCCAGTTTTTCAGCAGGCAAAAACAATTCTGCTAGTGCGAGCCATCTACAATACATAAAAGGAGCATGTAATTAAATGGGGGTTGAAACAGGACACCACTCCGTGTCGAATGCTGAGTACACGGCCACAAATTGGAACATGCTTTTAACGTGGCAGGACATTGCTTCTGCTGGCAAAGCTGTGAGCTTCCACCATGGGTTATCTTTAAAAATAATAATAATCACTGTATTATGGAAAAAGGTGGTGAAATCTTGCTCTTCAGGGTGCATTGTCATTTTTTTAATTTCCTTGAGCTAAGTATGTTAATGAAATGACTATAACCCACATCACAAAGAGCAGTTTTCCTCTATTTTTAATCCCCCTTGGTTTAATCAGATTCCAGCACTGAGTACCCACCTGTCACAGACTTTTCACATGACCTGAAGAACTTGCTCTCCCCTCCCCAGGGGCCCAGCCTTGCCTACAGTGGTCAAGGTCAACTACTCTACATGCGTTCATACTCCTCTTTGTCCCTCTGCTCCCCACTCCCACCAGTGGTTGGGATTGGGGTTCCATAACAGGTGATCTTTCTTCAAAACGATAGAGCCTCTTACCTGTTCAAGTCTCTCCTTTGTACCTGGAGGCTTATGTTTTCCCAAAGCAAAGCAAGAATCTTTCCTCACCTCCATCATCACAGCTTACTTCTCAAGCCTGCTACCTCTGTTTTATGGAGGGGGCCCAGTGGTTCTTAACTCAGCTGCCCCAGGGCATGGTCCAGATGGGGTGCTCTGGGGCTCTTGTGCACAACAGTGCCAAGCCCAGGGCCAGCAAACTCCTTGACACTCGCCAGGGAATCCAAGACGAGAGCTTCTGTTTCTCCCCTCGGGAGTCAAAGGTGAGGGATTCTTCTTCTGCTGTGTGAGGAGGCACCTACGTGCTTCCTGGCTTTAGGGATACAGCCTTGCCTTCTAAGAAAAGTGGAGAGAGAATCCATTGACTCACCCCCATTATCTGTTCACATTAGAGTGGTTTCTGTTGGTCCCTGAATCCTATCTGCAAATCCCCTCCGTGGGCGCCAAATAGCAGGGGCCGGGGACAAGAAAAGAAAGAACCGACAATCTGGCTTTAACTCTTATCTATTAAACTATGTAGTTAATTATAAGGTTATTTAAAATAAAAACCATCTTAGTTATGAGCAATGGATTAAAAAGAACAATAAAACTGGGTCATTAATGAAAGAAGAGTCATGCCTTGAAGAATCCCCTCCGGTTGCCAGGGCTGTCTAATCACAGGGAGAGAGTCCTGCTTCCCCAGATCAAAGGCTGAAATGCATACAGTATTCAAAGAGGAAATTTGAGCCAGAGAACGTAAAGTACTTAACATGGGACTTCATGAGCAGGAGAGCGTTGATAGCAAAATTTCATTGTTTGAACATCTAACAGTTGCTGGAGCCCTGTGCTATGTGTCACTCTAACTTTCCAGGACACGTATTTAGCATAATCATTCTCATGACATCTTGAGGAGCGCTGATATGTTATTTATTGGTCATTGGCTCTCTTGGTGACAGGCCAACTCTCAAACTATGGTTAGCCTAACACATTATTCTAGAACATTCGGAGTTTTTAAAACAGGCAACTCACAGCAAGCAGCATTTTCTTTCAGAAAACAGGGGTTCTGGTTTTACCACATCCGACACAATCAAACTTGGCGCATGAAGGGCGAGGGAGCCACGCCTGCCGCCTCGGAAGGACACGGTCAGCAGGTTTGACCAGTGTTGTGACTCCGGCTGTCCCAAGAACAAGCCATGGGGACCCCGAGGGAGTCAGAGCCCTGAATGCTGACTTGTAATAAGAGTGTAAATATGACTCCATAAATCAACCACAGAGGGAAGGCTTTCTTTTGGTAAAGCCTTCAAATTATATGTAGTTTATAAGCATGAACTGGAAATAGCAACCACTGTGGAGAAGAAACGGTCTGGTCCCATTCTGACCCCTACATTTCCAGACCCAGTGGGCAGGGAGCAGCCCGGGGAGCAGCCACAGTCAGAATAAGGAGTCCACAGTCCTCCGTGCCTTCCTCTGCTCAGCTTAAGCCCATTACGGGAAAACCAAGTTGAGGCTAAACTATAATTTAGCAAAACAAAATAGCCATTCAGGCTGCTTTGCATGAGACTGGAAGTCTAAATCTTAAAATGAAGAGTCGGTATATTTTTAAATGATAAGAGCTACTGTTTATTAGATGCTTGCTATGTGCTCGGCCCTGTGATAAGCCCTTACCTTGCACGTGTTTCTGCGCTGTGACACAATCCTCAGAATGCTGCTCTGGGACCAGCACTACTCTTCTCCCCCTACCCTAATTTTTACAGGTTAAAAAACAGGCCAGAGAAGTTAAGTAGCTATCCCAGCATCACACAGCCAGTAAAGTGGATCCAAGTGTATGGAACAATGCAGCCTATGCTCTTAACCCATCAATCAAGGTGCATTCCAGGAGCCAGCAGCACTGACATCACTGGAAGTGTTAAAAATGCAGCATCTCCAATCCCACCCCAAACTCACTGAATCAAAATCGGAATTTTAACAAGATCCCTAGGTGATATACTGACTCTTCTCTCTTAACTGCCCTGAAACCCAAGAACACTAATTTTTTGTGTGTATGTGTATTGCACATAGTAGTTCTCACACTCTGAGGTGCATCTGCATTACCTGAAGACCTGATTAAAATAACACTTTGCTATAGAAGAGCCTCTTGACTGTTCAGGAAAAAGGAGCATCTGCTTACCTGCCTCTATGATTGGCTGTCCGGTCAGAGGAACTTTCTGCCAGGTCACTGAACTGTGTTTGCGAATTCCTGAACTTCTTACCAAGGACGGGTTTTTGGTGAAAAGTTTCAGGGAGAAGACCCAAACATACAAGCCAGAATCTCAGAATCTGCATGGATGGAATTCAGGGTTGTCCATTTTTAACAAGCCTCCGAGGTGCTACGCACATCTGAGTTTGAGAGCCACTGATACTTGGGGATCTCAGTAAACTCTGTATTTGCAAGAATGTGAGTCAGTGAATTCCAGAAGAGCTAAGCAGTCATAGGACATTTAGGAATTGAATGTCAGATGCTCATCCTGCATTTTTATCATTGTTTTTGTATTACGATTGAACTTTGTTCCCCAGACAATCAAGAAGGAGTCCCCCTGAGCTTCCCTTAGAAGATAAAAGTAAAAGTATTGACCTACTCCCTCTAAGCAAGTTGCACAATATGATAAGTTCTTAGATGTTACAAATAGTTGGGCATAGAAGTGTGTTCAGCAAACAGCTATCCATGCTACTTTGGGTGATGTGTTACTGAATACGTATTTTGAGTCCCTCACTTGTGTGGCCTAGGTAAATTCAGTCCATCGAACTTTAATTAAGTGCCTGATTTCTGCTGAGATCTGTATTAAATTCTGAGGTCCCATTGCTGTTTCCCTGGCCAGTGGATTCAACTGTGTGGCCTCCTTCCCCTCACAGCTGGCTTACAGGGATTGACCAGAGATCCCCATACGTGTTCAGCCCACCAGCCCCCTGAGCACAGAGGGCAGAGAAGGAAAAAAAAAAAAAAAACAGGCTCCTAGCGAATATACTGTGGACATAATTTGACTGAGATTTATAGTTTATGGGGGTGGGGTGTTCTTTCTGGGTGACTTTTAAATAATTAAACTTTTTTTCATAGTTTGGAAAAATCTCATAGTAACAGCATAAATTATATAATATTGATGTTAATTCAAAACCCAGTCAGGTTATATTGCAGATACAATAGAACATGCCAGAAGGTGAAGATTTATTGTGTGCCTAGTATTGTTAACACTTTAAATGTTTCCAGACTCTCAAAGACAATATTAGACGCTTGACCCAATCGATATACAATATATTAAATGTGAGCCAGATTTCCTAGGGAGAAGTACAGGTCAGCCTTCAAAGGTTTTTATTTTACAAGGTCTTAAGGCATTGTGTGTACCCTGCTTGGGGAAGGAGAAAAGTCGGAGTGGCTACAAGTTGAAACGGTGGGACAGTGACAGAGGGTCACGGTCCGTGGCCGAGCTCACCACTCTCAGGGTCAGCATCTCCCACGATAATGCATCCTCTAGTTTTCCCCTAGCAACTGAGATTCACACAGACTAGAGGTTTCAGTATTTTCCAACTTTCAGCCTAAAAGAGTAAAAAATTCCCATAGCTTTCAACTGTTTGGTTTATGAGCAACACAGAAATTTCAGAATTCGTGCTGATATTATAAAAATTATTAATAATAGGGCCCATGCTGGGATAATGAGATCATAAATAATACTTTGTGAGAAGAGGTTAATTTTGACCAATAAGCCTCTTTCACAGAGCCAAACAATAGATATCACTCTTTTTTCATTAAAAAAAAATCTGATCATTAAAAAAAATCCAATTATAAGTTACAACAATATAGCAGCCAAGGTTTATGTGCTGCATGGTGGGTGATGAATCCAGAAACCTTATTATCCTCTATGAAATGGGCCTTAGGGGAGCTCAATTATCAGATAAAAGTCGGGGGGTTCCTAGAGGTCAGGTGGCTCGGCTGTGGTCACACCCAGCTGCTGGGTAACAGCCGGGACACAGGCTTGCATCCAGGGCCTCACCACCAGATCACAGCTGCCTCTCCAGATCATGCAAGTTCTTGGACTTTCTAAATGAAATGTGTAATTCAGCAAGAAAACATAGGGGTTGATGCTGACTTCAGATCCCAAGTGCTAGTTGCACATTTGTCCTTATTTCCACCTTTGTGCATCAGGCAGATGTTTCCTTGTCAAGGCAGCCAAACCTGATCCGAGTGATGTTCATCTAAGCTGGCGAGCAGGGCCAAGGGTTGGGGCCATTACCTGAATGGATCAGGTTGGGAAATGACTAATAAGCCAAAGAAGTAAAATAGGTATTATCTTGATTATTTACCTACACAGCCCAAATTCACTCTATAATTGCTCAAACCACTTCTATTTTTGCATTTAATAGGTTTTGCCATGTTCTTCTTTGAGCAAGGAAAGGAGGGAGCATTTTATGTTCATCTGGGTGCAGATTTCAAAACCATCTGCATCCAATGAAAGTAGATGGATTATAAACAGGAGCACAGCTTTGAGGCAAGGCTTAAAAATACACTTCTCATTCTGCCATATTTGATGGGAGAGAAGCTGTGACATTGTTTTGTGGGGTTTTGGGGGGTATTTTTAATGCATATCTCAATACTTGTAGGATGACTATCTTTTTTAAATCTGGAAACTGGTATAAAGTGGCACCTGCCTCTTATTGACTGTGTAACTTTGAGCAAACCAACTTATTTAAGCCTCAATTCCTTCATTTGTAACTATAATAATCCTTGTACCCATAATGTTATCAAAAATTAAATGAGAATAATGCATAGGAAGTTCTTAGCATATTTTTTGTACCTAATGAGCTATTGTTCTTGCTAATGATTTTCTTATTTGATATTCTCCCCCAGCCCAGAGAAAAACATCTACTCTTTTTAATAAGACTTTGAGCCCTGGCCAAATGGCTTAGTTGGTAGGAGCACTGTCCCATGCACCAAAAGGATGTAGATTCAGTCCTTGGTCTGGGCACATACCTAGGTTGTGGGTTCAATCCCTGGTTGGGACACCTATGGGAGGCAACCAATCAATGTTTCTCTCGCTCTCTCTCTCTCTCTCTCTTTACCCCTCTTTCTCTCTCTATAAAGTCAATAAGCATATCCTCAGGTGAGGAATAAAAAAAACAAGACTTTGAGATTATCCACTGACTTTTCTTTTCCATTTATAAAAATTAAAATAATGTGTGATCAAATAATGCCTGAATATCTCTTGAAATTCCGTTTCTTTTATGTGTGTTGTATATCAACATATGGTAATGCTTGGGAAGAGGAGGAAATTTATTATGCTATTATCTTTATTATTTGATGATTATTTGGCTCCCAGAAAGGATGTCTGATACTGTTAATCTCAGTGTGTCTCATCAGCTCCCTGGAGATTTGTGGAAAGTAACTACAAGCCCCTCCCTTATTCTTAGCAAATAATGAGTTCTGGCTCACTGACAAGTTCCAATACCAGTCAGTCTTGTAGAAAGATTTGAGATTGTGAAAGCCTGGGTTCAAATGATTGATAAATTCAATCATTTACTAGCTGTACGTCCTTTTACAAGCCGCTAACCTCTCTAACGCCCCATGGAGTGGGGATGTTAATAGGCCTCTTATTTTTCCTTTGTAGGATTATTATTATCCTTCATAGAATGACTGAAAGTGATTGTAAACCACTAAAGCATTAGATCACTTAGTGTCATTATGGCAGACTTGCTGATATTATAAAAATTGTTAATAATAGGGCCCATGCTGGGATAATGAGGTCATAAATAATACTTTGTGAGAAGAGGTTAATTTTGACCAACAAGCCTCTTTCACAGAGCCAAACAATAGATATCACTCTTTTTTCATTAAAAAAATCTGATCATTTAAAAAAATCGAATTGCCTTTCCCTTGCACTGTGTTAACATAAAAACTCCTCCAAACTTAAAGTTTTAAAAAGAACAATTTCTTCCAAAGGGTCTCTACTTCCTTTGCCCCACGGGTTTGAGATTATGGGAGCAGGTCCTACACAGTTTGCCTTTAGATTAACAGAGAAATCCAGATAGAGAGTGTGATGAACTGCGGTTGTGGAAAATATAATTCAAGATTCTACTGAACAGTTCAGGACTCGGGGGCCAGACTGCTGCTGTTCAAGTCCATACTAGGTTCATGGCTGTGAGTAAGTAATCAACTTCTTAGTGCCCCGGTCTCCTCATCTACAAAATGGGAAGAATAATAATCCCTTTGTCATAAGCCTTTTTGGACAATTAAATGAGATAATATATGTAAAGTGCTCAGAATTGTTTAGCACCTAATAAATGTCATATAAATGTTGCCTACCATCATCATCATCATCTTTAAAATGGACAGCAAGTTATCTCAGATTGAGCTCCGCAGTCATGCATGGTTTTCTCCGGCGTAGGTCCAATGTCCCCATTCTGTGCTCCCACTGCACCCTTTGCCTGTCATCATGGTAGTTTCGTAGCATCTTTGTGCTCATGGCGTCCATAGTTTTTCTGTCTTTGCATCCCCAATGCCTACCATAGTCCCTATTCCAGGAGTGTGCTGGCAAGCCAGCTCTCGAAAACCAAATGCTCTGATTTGTAGCATTTACTGATTTCTGTAGTGTATATACTCTCCCCATGGCTGGGGTCAGGCTACCAGTATTTTAAAAACTGGTCTGCCAAATTCCTGGTTGTTACATAGTCAGCTCTCACGCCCCTGTCTGAGCTGGCTCCAGCACACTGCTGCCTAGTGCACAGGCACTCAGTCAGTGAACAGGTTAATCAGTCAGACTGGCTGCTGCATCAGGTAGCACTAGACATCCCACAAAAGATAATGCAAATGGCAAAATGCAGAAAGAAATGTGTGGGTGTAAAATAGTGCACTAGAGGTAGTGTCTCATTTTCTGATTTTCCAGGGCACAGAGACATCAAATCAAAGAAATCAAACCCACAACCCTTATAGAATCCGGTTTCCATGATAGGATTCAAATGTTCCTTATTTCCAGACAGTTCCTCCTTCCCCTCCCTTTCCCCCTACTACTTCTGCTATAGTTTTATTTGAGCAATTGCCAGAATCTTACCAAAGAGGAGCTGGGGAGGGAGGGGTTGTACCTGAGTGGACCCACCTTGCCTTAGGTTCCCCCTTCTTGACTTCCTTTCTTTATCATCACTGATGTGCTTTCCGAAGTCCTGTAGCACAGCTGTCCCGCCCCTCCTGTTCAGATCCCTTTAAAAAGGGATCTAAGTCATTCTCACACATTACTCTACCTCTAAATGGCATGCCATCCTGGCTAAGAAGTAGCCAAGTGACCCAAAGAAGCATTTTTCCCAATCCCAGCTGCTTTCAGCAAATCCATTTAAGTGAGCAGTTTTCCAAACTGGAAAAGAATGATCCCAAATCAGCAGAATTTGAAGCAAGCATATCTCATACCACTGCACCTGCCCATAGACTTCAGGCTGATCATCTTTGAACATGGTTTGTATTAATAATGGTTTTTCCTTATAAGTTAGTTCCCTAGAATCTCATTGGTGTTGCATTTAAGAGTGTCTCTCCTGGATCCTCCGTCTCTGGCCCTCTGTGTTTCTTGGTGCCAGAGAGGGTGGAGCTACAGACTTCCCTCCTCTTAAGAATGTAAAGAGTTCTCTCTTGCCACCGCTACCCCCGGCCTCCTGAAGATGGTCTGTCTCTCTCTGAACCTGCAAACACTCACACATAGTCATAATGTCCTCCCATACAGGCAAAGAGTTCTCTGCAGCATTGGATTCAGAAAAATGCTTATAAGACCATACACCATTTCAATCTTATATATGATTGAATATCTTACACCTATAAGAGATCAATCTACAAAATCCGAACAGCAGTCACTGACCACTTGGGGAGCAGAGATTAGCCCTAGAGCCCTTCAAATAAGAGTGAGGACGGTTATTTACAGTGTTCGTGGAGGAAGTAAATAAGAGGTGCTCATTGGATAACCACCCTTCCTCTGCCACCACCCAGGCCCCCGAACATTAGAGTCAGGCCTTTGCCCTCCCTCTGGGAAGATGATGAGAGCAATTACCAGGGAAAGTGACCCACACAAAGGTACTGACACAGTATCGTGGCTAATAAGCCCCACTGAAGTGCTTAGAACTTTCCATCAGACTTCTAGTTTTTACCACCCCAATATGAACTGATAAGCCAGGATCACCAGACAAGGAAGGAAATCCTCTAACTTGGAAGTTGGAATGTATTAAGGTTCTCCAGAGAAACAGAACCAATAGGATGGATGGATGGATGGATTTTAAGAAATTGGCTTACAGGATTCTAGGAGCTGACAAGTCTGAAATCTATAGGGATGGCCAGCAGCCTGAAAATTTACATAAATAAAGTTGATTTTCCAGCCTTGAATTTGAAATTTTCAAGCTGGAAACTCAGGCAAGATTTCTCTGTTG
This sequence comes from Micronycteris hirsuta, assembly GCA_004026765.1. Classification (NCBI taxonomy): domain Eukaryota; kingdom Metazoa; phylum Chordata; class Mammalia; order Chiroptera; family Phyllostomidae; genus Micronycteris; species Micronycteris hirsuta. Next base: position 95,359 of record PVJI01000737.1, on the reverse strand, counting down.
CACTCTTGAGGCAGAATTCCTTCTTCTTAAGGCCTTCAACAGAATGGACAAGGCCGACCCTCATTACGGAGGGTGGTCTGTTTTACTTAAAGTCAATTGATCATTAGTGTTCATCACATCCACAAATACTCTCACAGCAACATCTGGAGTAGTGTTCAACCAACAGCTGGGCACCATAGCCTAATTGGTCTGACAAAAAATTTACCATGACAGAGACCAAAACAGAAGCAGAGAAAAGCAACTTGGAGGAAACTATGCAGAGAGAAAACTTCATAAAAATATGATTAATACCATCCTGCCCATGTGTCTCAGTTGGTTGGAGTGTTGTCCCACACACCAAAAGATTGAGGGTTTGATTCCAGTCAGGGCACATACCTAGGTTGCGGGTTTGATCCTCGGTTGAGGCGTGTATGGGAGGCAACTGGTCAATGTTTTCTCTCTCTCTCTCTCTCTCTCTCTCTCTCTCTCTCTCTCCTTCCTCTCTTCTAAAGTCAATGAACATATCCTCAGGTGAGGGTTAAAAATATTATTAATGTAAGAGAAAATACTACAACCATGAAATAGAAGTAGGGTGCAATTTTTTTTTAAAAGAAAACCTCAGCAAACAAATAACAAACCCTTAGAAAATGACAATATAAATGAAAATCTCAAAAAAGTTTCAAAAGCTGAGAAATAAAGCAAAACCCCATAAGGATGTAGTGGCTAATCAAGCAAAAACCCATAAGGATAAGAGAAAAAGATAAAATTCAAGGAAGATCCAAAAGACCTGAGCTTCAAACCATAAAACCTCCATAAAGACAGAACAGAGAAAACAAAGGAAAGGAAATCATCAATAAAATAACTAAAGAAAATTTTCCCCAGATTGTAAGAGCCCACTGAGTACCCAGTGCTGATTGAAACAAACCCACACTAAAGTCCATCACAGGGAAATCTCAGAAAACTGGGGACAACATAAGATACTCCAAGCCATTAGGAAAAGAAACACAGTCACATATAAACTTGAGGAACTGAAACAACTTTGGATTTCTATAAAGTGACTTGGAGGGAACTGCTTAGAATTCCATATACAACCTAACTATCAAAAAGGTGTAAGTGTGGAAGAAAGATACCCCAGCTGTGCAAGGTCTCACAACAGTTACCTTTTGTAAACAAACCACTTCTCAAGCTGCTACGATAGAATGTGTCCTAATGACCTGAGCACGATACCTATGATAAACTCCTATCTTAAAACAGCCTGTCTTTTACAATAGTAGTGTGGTCGGGGAAGCATCTCCCTCTCCATCCTGGTCTCTGTTCTTGGAATCGTGGGTATTCCTTGGGTGCCTCTTCCCATTCTCACTGTCATTCATGTTTGTGATTAAGTAGGTGAATTTGTATGGACTAGCGGGACATCCAAATGACGACTTCCCATTTTTGAGAAAAGCTGTGTTCCCAAGTTCAAAATAACCAGTTTACTAATCATCTTTGGGAGTCGGGATCTGCCTTCGATTTGGTTCGATGGGAATGAGGAGGACGTGTTATAACCGAGTCCGTGCACTCTGAGCAGGACCAGCAGCACCCGCGGCTCACGAGGTCCTCTGTCTCCCCAGGCTATCAGTGTACATGTCTCTCACAGTTCACCGGGAGAAACTGTGAGTCCGAGATCACAGCCTGCTTCCCAAACCCTTGCCGGAACGGAGGATCCTGCGACCCCATAGGAAACACTTTCATCTGCAGTTGCAAAGCTGGGCTCACGGGAGTCACGTAAGTGAGATTGTTCAAGCCGTTATGCTCTTTCTTGCTGCTACGGGAACAAAACAGTAAACAACTAACTGGGATGAAGTATTAACCCATAATAGGATGGGCAAAGGGTTAATATCTTTCTATAAAGAGTGCTTACAAGTGACTAAAATGGTAACAGGGATTATCTCTAGGTAATGGGGCTATGGGTAATTTATATACTTTAGAATTCTCTAAATTTTCAAATTTTTATATAATTACTGTGTGTCCTGTAAGCAAGAAAATGATTCCTTTAAAGAAAGTCATCTGTGCCCCCTAATATTTCGGGTGTAATTCTGAGGCAGACATACTATCCGTTTCCCCAGAATTCATTAACTGGACTGTACTGCTTAGCATTTTATGATCATTCTGAGAAACTAAACCTTACTCTTCCTTTGCAATGCCCACCCCCACCAAGAAATAGGAAAATTAAAGTGTTAGATGAATGGAAAGGGAATATTTTAAGTTTTTAGTAAAGTGCCACTTTCACTCATCCTTGATGGCTTTAAAAGTATATATATACACACGTGTGTGGGGGGGTATGGGTGTGTAATCTCAAGCAAGTGATATCTTAATTGCAGATCAGTCTTATATATTCATTAAAACAAATCTTTCGAGGACTTTACCAGGAAATACGTAACCGACTTCGAATCGTTGGATATAATTTAAAGTAATAAAACTGCATTTATTTTTAAATACTCTGTGTTTCCGACTAATTTCCAGCTGACCTGGTTTCAATCTGTTCAAATTAGGGACATTTAACTACATTTTACAAAGTGGATTACCAGAAACATAGGTAGGTGATGGGCCCTTAAGTGAACATAGCGGAACAATTGCTGAAGCAGAGAAAAGTGAAAGAAAAATGGTCTGTGTGCTCAAATAATTTTAAACTAAGAAATAGCAAGACTTAAATGTTTGCCTTATACTCAAAGCAAGTCATGGATTGCTTTAAAGATAATAAAATTAATTTAATTATTCTTCACTACAATGTTTTAGTCAATTTTTCCTAATTATCTGCATTAGCATTAGCTTTTAATATAAGCATAGAATCTGGAAGATATGTAGATATGTAGGCCTTTGAAAAATTACTGTAACCACTACAGAAAAATGTCAGAACTAAAGACTTCCTACTCTCAGGAAACTCTTTATAGAAATATGTAATTTTACAGATCTTTATCTGCAATTCTACAAAACCCCAAAGCTCTAAGAACAGACAGGATTGAGGAAGAATTAGTGGCAAACTAATTTGGTGCCTAAAACAGCCAAAGCTACTCTGAGGCTGTATCTAAGTCTTTACTTCATTGAGTATGAATATCCATATGTTTTACTGTTAAAACACTGGTGTATTTGATTATGGGCCCTATGCCAGCACCAATTCCTGGGGTGGGGATGTGTATTTTACATAATATGAAAGATATATACTATGTGGCATTTCTAAAATTGCAAAATTTTAAATTCTGAAGTGCATCTGGCCCCAAGGATTTGGAAACCAGTACCTCTTCAGCAGCATCTGTTCTTTCTCTTTCTGCTCCTTCTCTTCCTGCTCCTTCTCTTCTCCCCCAAGATGACCTTTTCCTTGCTCCCACTAGGGTAGGGTCAGACTATCTGGGAAGATCGGGTGGGAGAAATATCTCAATGCATGCTGACCACTGCGGCCACCTGCTGTTCATGCACACCATCACGCCATTTTCGTGTGCTTCATGTACCCTTTAGGTGCTTTATTTTCTTTTAAAGAAGTCAGTTTTAAATCGAGCTCCAATATACAGGCCTGCCGTTTGAAAGGGGTGTGTGTGTGTGTGTGTGTTTGGCCCTGAAGGTGTGAAGAGGACATCAACGAGTGTGAGCGGGAGGAGTGTGAGAACGGGGCCTCCTGCGTCAACGTGTTTGGCTCCTTCCTGTGTAACTGCACCCCGGGCTTCGTGGGCCAATACTGCGGGCTGCGCCCGGTGGTGGTGCCCAACATCCAGGCCGGCCACTCCTACGTGGGGAAGGAGGAGCTCATCGGCATCGCCGTGGTCCTCTTCATCATCTTCATCTTGGTGGTCCTCTTCATTGTCTTCCGCAAGAAGGTCTTCCGCAAGAACTACTCCCGCAACAACATCACGCTGGTGCAGGACCCCGCCACGGCCGCGCTGCTCAACAAGAGCAACGGCATCCCGTTCCGCAACCTGCGCGGCGGCGGGGACGGCCGCAACGTCTACCAGGAGGTGGGGCCCCCGCAGGTGCCCGTGCGCCCCATGGCCTACACCCCGTGCTTCCAGAGCGACTCCCGGAGCAACCTGGACAAGATCGTGGACGGGCTGGGCGGCGAGCACCAGGAGATGACCACCTTCCACCCTGAGTCCCCGCGCATCCTGACGGCCAGGCGGGGAGTGGTCGTGTGCAGCGTGGCCCCCAACCTCCCAGCCGTGTCGCCCTGCCGCTCCGACTGCGACTCCATCCGCAAGAATGGCTGGGATGCAGGAACTGACAGTGAGTAGGGACAACGGCGTCATTGTTTACTCCTCTGTCATTCACGGGAAAGCCGCAGGTTTTTGCGGGGGTGGGGGGGGGGCACTTGAGAAGGGAATTAGGGAAGAGAGAGAGAACCTACAGGGACACAGCACATATTATGACATATAGTGGCATTGAGTGTTCACATTTCAGCCCTTAAAAATCGCTCTGGGTCTTATTCCCATTTACAGACAGGAAAAATGAAGCTCCAAGAGCACATAATAAGGTCCGTGGTCACAAAGCTAGTAAGAGTCTTTTATTTATTTATTTATTTAATATATTTTATTGATTATGCTATTGCAGTTGTCCCATTTTTCCCCCTTTCTTCCCTTCCGCCTCCATACCCCCCCATTCCCCGCCCTTTAGTTTTTGTCCATAGGTCATACACATAAGTTCTTTGGCTTCTACATTTCCTATACTATTCTTAACCTCCCTCTGTCTGCTTTCTACCTACCATTTATGCTACTTATTCTCTGCCCCTTCCCCCCCTCTCTCCCCCTCCCACTCCCCTGTTGATATCCCTCCATGCCTTATATAAATTCCTTTAACATTTCATATAATAAAGGCTGGGTGATGATGAACTCCCTGAACTTGACCTTATCTGAGAAGCACTTTATCTGCCCTTCCATTCTAAATGAGAGTTTAGCTGGATAGAGTATTCTTGGATGTAGGTCCTTGACTTTCATGACTTGGAATACTTCTCTCCAGCCCCTTCTTGCCTGTAAGGTCTCTTTTGAGAAATCAGCTGACAGTCTTATGGGAATTCCTTTGTAGGTAACTGTCTCCTTTTCTCCTGCTGCTTCTAGGATTCTTTCCTTATTTTTAATCCTGGGTAATGTAATTATGATGTGTCTTGGTGTGTTCCTTTTTGGGACCAACTACTTTGGGACTCTCTGAGCTTCCTGGACTTCCTAAAAGTCTATTTCCTTCACCAGCTTGGGGAAGTTCTCCTTCATTATTTGTTCAAATAAGTTTTCAATCCCTTGATCTTCCTCTTCTCCTTCTGGCACCCCTATGACTCGGATGTTGGGACGTTTACAGATGTCCTGGAGGTTTCTAAGCCTCTCCTCAGTTTTTTGAATTCTTGTTTCTTCATTCTTTTCTAGTTGGATGTTTTTTTCTTTCTGCTGGTCCACTCCATTGATTTGAGTCCCATTTTCCTTCTCATCTCTATTGGTTCCCTGCAGATTTCCCCTCACTTCCTTTATATTATCCTTCACTTGTTCAACTAATTGTGACCATTTTTCTTCCAATCCTGTGAGCATCCTGATTACCAGTGTTTTGAACTGTGCATCTGATAGGTTGGCTATCTCTTCATCGCTTAGTTGTATTTTTTCTGGAACTTTGATCTGTTCTTTCATTTGGGCCATTTTTTTTTTCTCAGTGCACCTGTTACTTTAAGGGGTGGAGTCTTAGGTGTTCACCAGGGCGGGGTAACTCACCACGTTGTGTTGTGACGCAGCCTGTAGGGGCAGGGCCTGAGAGAACAATGGTGCTTGCTCCGCTCTCCGCACTTCCCCAGCTACCCACAAGCAAGTTGGGCCCGTCTTTGCTGGCTCCGGGGTGAGCGGTGGGGCCTGCACAGTTCCAAGTCCCTGTGGGTCTCCCCAACAAACTCTCCTGTGAGGCCAGGAGTTCCTCCCGCTGCCGCCTCAACCCCCACAGGTGTTTTCAATCGGTGGTTTGAGGCTTTATTTCCCCAAGTTGGTGGGTTGTGCGGTCCGTTCCGCTCCCCAGCTTTTCCTCCCAGTTTATCTGCACGGGATTGAGGGACCGCCCGGTCCACCAGTCTTGGCCTTGCTGGGTCTGGGTGTGCTGGGCGCTGGCCGCGTTTTGGCCAGGCGCGCCCGCCGCGGGTCTCTCTGGGCAGCTGGAGCGCTGCCGGTACCGCTCCACAAACCGCGGTCTTGCCTCACTCTTTCCGCCCGGCTCCGCTCCACTTATCGGTCTGGTTGAACGTGTGTTCTTTAACTCCTTGGTTGTCGGACTTCCACTCAGTTCGACTTTCTGTCAGTTCTGGCTGTTTCTGTTTATTTAAATTGCTTTATTTTCTCTTTTGGTTGTGTGAGGAGGCATGGCGTGTCTACCTACGCCTCCATCTTGCTGGAAGTCTTATTTATTTATTTATTTTAACTTTGTTTTTATTGTTGACATATTACAGATGTCCCCATTTCCCCCGCTTTGCCAACCTCCACCTAGTCCCCAGCCCATCAGGGGCCATCCCCACACTGCTGTCTGTGTGCGTGGGTTATCCATACATGTTCTGTGGCTGATCCCTCCACCCTCTCTCATCCAGTCCCTCCCCCCCACCCCTCTGACAGCTGTCGGTATGTTCCCTAGCAAAGGCTAATAAGAGGTACTGCAATCCAGGGTTGCCAGCTCTAAAACCCATGCGTGCCCCGCGATACTGCACCACTGGAGCAAAGTAAGCACTGTAGCTGCCTGAGCGATACACAGAAAGTGTGCTCTGGAAGGTCAGGACAAGAGGGTATTTCCAGTCTTATGGACTGAAGGCTTGAGAAGAGCAGAAGAACATTTGAGTTGGATCACGGTGGGAGTATAGGTCTGGGAGAGGAGGGCCTTCCACGTGATCAGAAGGAAAACAAGCCGTTCTATTTGGCTGGAATGCAGGGTCCATGAAACCAGAGTGTGAACCGCAGGTGGGAGCAGTGGACTGGGCTGGATGGCGGTGTTTCTCGCTCCGCTGGCTTCATGCAGCCATATTCTAGACAAAGGGGAGAGCCGCAGGTCCAAGGGCCCTGGGGCAGGGAAACCTCACACATTGAAGAACATGGAGGAGATTGATGTAGCTGAAGCTTAGTGAGCAGTGGGGGAGAGTGGGCTCATTTTAATAGCAGGACTAGTGCATGTTTTTAACACTTTTCGTACCGCTCACGAGCTTTCTCGTGTTTTGCACACCATCTGTTAAGGACCGCATCACGAGATGATTTAATTAACATGCAGTTTGCCCAATATCATGTGGTCCCTGGCGTATGTCTTAAAGATTTCTATGTGGTACAAAATGTGTTAAGCAGGTGAGTGCCATAATCTAATTTATATTTTAAAAAGATGGCTCTGTTTCTTGGAGAAGAGACTGAACAGCACCAGAGAAAGAAGAAAGCAGAGAGACTAACTAATTAGGTGGTGTCTGTGAACATGCAGGTGAGAGATGGTGACTGTAGCCCCTGCCCTAACATCGGTGGGATGAAACTAAGACAAGCTCTGTTGTCACCTATGACTTTTCATCAGGCCAAACAGCTTTCTGTCTGAGTAGCAGGGATGCCCTGGGATGGCTATGATGTATGTTGGGGTAGAGGGTAGGGGAGAGGCAGATGTCTAATGAAGCTAAAGAGCCTACAGCGCTGAGGAGATCATGGGTGCCTTCATGGAGGAAGGAGGCATTCCTACTGGTGTCTGTACACATGGGTACAATTTGGGTAGAAACTATTGAAGAGGGCCTTCCAGAAGCAAGAAGTATGTGGATCAGTGGAGAGGACACATGGGGGGTGTCTGACTCTCTTTCTCTGGAGACACATTTATGTTTTGAATGGTCACCATAAATATATTCTCTCTCAAATCATCTGTACAGTTAGGTTTTACCAAAGCCTTGCCAATCCGCTGGCTAAAGGAAAGACTCTTTTTTATTTAACAATGAAAAAAAATGGGGTTCGAATGAATGGAGGAGTGGAGAAAGCAGTTTAATGCACAGCCCTATATTCACCAGTGCAGACCATTGGTCGATTTTTCCCTTGTGTTCAAGCCTAAGCCTGGTGCCCACTTTGTGCTTTTCTGAGGCACAGCTTCATATTTTCTGTGGTGTGGCTGTTGGGAGGTGAATTCCTCCCCAGTGTCTCTCTCCGTTTTTATCTGTTGTTTATTCAGCTGATCATTTTGCTGTGTCTTTAGCATCTGACAGCAGATGCAGAGTCACTGCCCACCACTGACATCACCCATAGTGGAAGGAACAGGGATTTCTCCAGCCACGAACAAGAACAACTTTTTCCTTAATCACAAGTCACCGTTTCATTGTACTGTCACGTTGCGTGATGATTTGAAGCTTCTCCTAGTGATCATTTCCCTCCATCCACTTGTAAAGTGACAGCTTTTTTCCGGGAATCTACCTCAAGCCTATACATGCATTTTCCCCCAAAGTATTATTGGGTTTTTATTGAATACGTTTCTTTCTTTGTTAAGCAAGGCAGTTAGCTGGCGAGACAATCTCTAGGTGGCTAATTCATTTTCCACTTGACAGTTTCAAGATATGGGTTGTTTTTATTGCTTCCTTTAGTCCATCAACTAAGAAACAAGAAGGCAGCCCTGGAGAGGGGGGAGTGGTTCAGTCTGCGTTTGTATCTTTGTATGGCAAAGAGGGAGGCAGCGTGTGGGTAAGAGCACATCCCTACGTCCCTGCGGTGCAGCTCACTGCCTCTCACCAGAGTGCAGACCGCTGTCACTCCCAAAAATGGGGTGACACTGCCCTCTAGAAGGCAGTGCTGAGAACACCACTCGCTCCCCGGAGATGGAAGTTAGGATAAATGTAATGGCATTCTTGCCTATAAAATATTTATACCCTATTTGAAAAGTAATCTCATTTAACCTGGTGTTGACACCACATCGGTTCATGTAAATGATTTAAATGAACTCTGAATGGCAAGGAGCAACCCAGACACTTCATCCTCATTTCACTCTTCACTTAGGCTTCGCTTTGAGGATGGAACTGCTACTTTCGGCTGTCAGCTATTTGGAAGCTCATTTACCACGGGTTAAGGGTTTTGTATCCATAATGTAAATCACTTGATTGACAGACGGACCTTTGCCCCCTGTGGCACAATCAATTCTCCATTGGGAAGCTAAATTATTTTCTCTGAGCAAATGGAAGAGCTCTGAGCAGTGAACTCTGGGGTGGCAGGGCTGCAAATACACACAAGGTAACCAGTGTCATTTCTGCTTGTTCTCTGGCTGTCCACGAAGACAAAGGAGTCGAAGACCCGGGAGAAGTGACCTGCTTTGCAGGCAGTAATAAAGGCAGCAACTCTGAAGTTCAGTCCCTGAGCTCCTTCCAGTCAGATTCTGGCGACGACAATGGTAAGAAGTCACAGATTTGATCCCCTGGGGCGGCTTCTGCCTCCCATGCCGGTAGTCAGTGGTTGAGTGGATGCGACCAGTTTCGTTTCTTACCCTGCTCACAGGCTCTTGCACATGTTCACCAGGTTTTCGGTGGCTTCGTTGTTGGGTGTCATTGCTGAAGGAGGTTCTGTTGAGCTGCAGCTGTGAGCAGGCCCAGGGATCTGGTCAGAGGCTGACAAGGCTCTCCTGGACCACCAGCAATGCGTCCTCTTCGATTCGCTTCATGATGGAACTGCCTTATCCCAAATGATGCTCTCTAGCAAACAGTGTAGTTTATATATTTTTTAAAGTTTTACTAATGATTACTTCTTCACTCTACATCCAACCTCCATGTCATTAGAAGTAAGTTCAGAAGCAATATACCCTTCCCTCAGAAGTGCTGTATTCACTCAGTTGAATCCCGCTTAGGACCATTTGGGGTCATGGCCTTTGAAGAATCTATTGAATACTGTGGATCAGCTCCTTACAAAAATGCACACACACCCAAAATGCTGCAATTCCATGTGGCTCATGGACCTCTCCCTCCGGTGAACTTATATTAACGAAGAGATTGCTGGACTGGATCTCCACAGCTGAGGAACCAGCTTTGCAGGATGGGCTGGTCTCCTCAGGGCAGGGGAGGGTAGCAGAAATGGTCATGAGGCTGCAGGAGTGGTGACCCAAGAATAATTTCAAATTGTCATCCATGGAGATAGTTAGCCTTCCCCTATGTTGTTTTCCCATTTATAAGCAATTGGCAAAAATTGAGTATTTACTAATTTATGTGATCATTCAACCCATAAACCCTTGCTGCGTTTCTTCCGTGTACTGAACCCAGTGCTGGATGTTGTGTGCCCAGAGTCAGGAAATGAAAACAACGTTGTCTTTGCCCCCAAGTAAATGCAGAACCAGGTGCGATCAAAGGCCATAGCAATCCTGGAAGTACAGTAGTCCACTTTCACCACCCCCACCCCTGAGTTACTTCCTCCCCCTGAGACCCAGCACTCCTGGGAGCTGCAGAAGCCACAGTGTGCCTAACTGGATGGGGTAACAAACCCTGTGACAGTAGATTTCTTCCGGCCATTTTCAGAATGTCAGCAGCACGCCTCCAGCTCCATTTGCCTGGGTGCTCACTCCTTCTCTCATCTCCAACCAGTAGCAAAGCTGCCACTGGTTTGTGTTTTGTAGAGAAACAACTGAGAACAGATAGATCCCACACTCCAGGAAGCAGCTCCGGCAGTAATGCTGGGTTGATTCTTCTCATGGGCTCGGCCTGCTCTGTGTGCCCTCCAGGCACACACTCGGCCTTCTGTGCTTAGCGTTCTGGATTGGTGCTGGCCGAAGCAGGCCATGTTAGGAAGTTTCAGCAAACTGGTTTTAAACCCAATTGCCTCACCACAAGCTGCTGGTGCCAGGTGCTAAGTCAGCTCATCTAGAGCACAGAAATCACCTTCCCAGATTCTAACCATTTCAGAGCCCAAATGCTGATGTCTATCTACAATTTACTGGTGAGAGCTGGGCTTTGGGTCATTCTAGGCTTTGGCTGGCATCAGGTGAGTGTGAAGCCATAAGTCCTTCAAGGTTGTCCTCCATCATGGCATTTGGTTTGGAGCAGCATGGCTGACCAACAAAGGATTCTCTTCAGGAATAGTGAGGTCTTCCCATAGAGCCTTTGGGAGTTACTAACAAGGAATTAGCATGAGCGTGATGAGCCATTGCCTTCCTTCATTGATTTCACTGGGCCATGAAGTGTGAATATATGACCCAGCCACCCCTGCCCACCGTGCCTTTCAGGAGGCCTGGCCCCAGATTTACTGCCATTCCCCTTCCATTCCCAGAATCCTGGGACCACAGGAAAAAGTGTCCACTGGATCACTGCCTAATGGACGGCTGTGGGAAGGCTCCGGGTGTTTGCGTGCTGCACCTTCATTGTGGTCATTATTGTTAAGAAAAATTAATATATGTTTAAAATATATAACTAACCTGAAGCTGTCCTTCCCCCCCTCCTGTCTTCTTTTCCTCGCCACAAGCATCCATAGTGACTGTCATTCAGCTTGTCAACAATGTAGTTGACACTATAGAAAATGAAGGTATTTACTTTTTTCTTCCATAGCATGTCTTTGTATAAAGACTTATCCTTTTTGAAATATTGCCTCCTTGTTACTTTGAACTAAGGGTGATTTTAATCAGCTGACGGGGGTGGGTAGTAAAGGGGTGGTTTGAAAGGAGAGCCTGGATGTTTCTCTAGGCATTGGGGTGAATTTTAAAAGTTTAGAGAAAATCGAGTTCATAATTTTTTTTAAATATGTGGGATGCTCTTTTTATAAAATTTCTTCAAGAGAAGAGTATCCAATTACTTGGAATCCAGATTAATACTAAATCCATCCTCACATTCAACATGTATTCACTGAACACCTACTGTGGCCTGGGAATGCTTAAGAAGTCATTCACACCTACAATATAATGAGGATTGATTTCCATCAGGTAACTTATATTAGTGACAGTACAATTAGAGCCTGGTGTGGATGGGATTTCTCTTTTTTTTTTTTTTTTTTTTTTTTTTTAGGCGGAGCGGAAGGGAAGGGGAAAAAAGGTAGAGAAACATTAATGTGTGGTTGCCTCTCGCACATCCCCTACTGGGAACCTGGCCCACAACCCAGGCATATGCCCTGACTGGGAATCGAACCAGCGACCCTTTGATTCACAGGCCAGCACTCAATCACTGAGCCACACCAGCCAGGGTGGGATTTATCTTTTTATTGCCTAAATAGCAATGGGGAGAAATAGCAGCACGTTTTTAAGGCATCTAAAATGTTCTCGTTTGCCCTCTTCACGTGGCTTGGGTTGTCAGTCTTACCTCTCACTTTGTATTTAAACAGTGTCTGTCATGGATCAAGGGCAGAACTACAACCGAGGTGACGCTACTACACCCCCAGCATAGCATTTTACTTATGTGTTTTCAATTGCTGAGTGTGTTCTTGCCCTGTCCCTCTCCCTCCATTATTCTGAGTTTCTTTGGCCTGAATTTTGCATGTTCCAGTGTCTTGTGAGCTTGGTATTGGAGGTGAGCGCCCTGCCCGCATCCCTCCCCAGCCACGCCCCTACTCGTGCAGCTCATCCATCTGTGTGCACCGCTCCCTGCCTCCCGTGGCCCACAGTACAGCTGATGCAGCTCTCTCTCTGTGAGCATGTCGCCAGCCTCACTCTTCACTTAGCGTATTGATAGGAAGAAAGAATGGGGGGAGGAGATCCTAGAACTGTGTCTCCTCAGCATGCCCTCGCTGGCCATTTCTTATGGCATGGCTGAGTATAAGACTCTGCAGCACCTAGCCACCACCTCTCAGAGCTGCCATTGCCTTATTCTCCCAGGGCCAGAGCATGGCTGGCCCCTGACCCACCCTTGTAAGGAGCATGCACATGACTTGGCTTCTTAGGGTCTCTTGGATGTTAATTGCATGCCAGGTCCCTTCTCTGCTCCTTTCCAAACCCTCCCCAACTCCAGCCTTGAGGAAATTAACTGTCATGGCTTTTTTACTCACAGCCTATCACTGGGACACCTCTGACTGGATGCCAGCAGCCCGCCTGTCGGACATAGAGGAGGTGCCCAGCTTTGAGAACCAGGAGGGCAGTTCTGCGCACCAGAGCAGCACACGGGAGTTGGAGAGCGATTACTACCTGGGCGGCTACGACATTGACAGCGAGTACCCACCCCCTCACGAAGAGGAGTTCTTGAGCCAGGACCAGCTGCCCCCTCCCCTTCCAGAGGACTTCCCGGACCAGTACGAGACCCTGCCGCCCTCCCAGCCTGTCTCATTGGCCAGCACACTGAGCCCGGACTGCAGAAGAAGACCCCAGTTCCATCCCAGCCAGTACCTCCCGCCTCACTCATTCCCCAATGAAGCAGATTTGGTGGGCCCACCTGCCGCCTGTGAATTTAGTACTTTTGCTGTGAACATGAACCAGGGCACAGAGACGGCAGGCCCAGCAGACAGTGTATCTCTATCCTTGCACAATTCCAGAGGCACCTCATCCTCGGATGTGTCAGCCAACTGTGGCTTTGACGATGCAGAAGTAGCCATGAGTGACTACGAGAGCGTGGGGGAGCTCAGCCTCGCCAGCCTTCACATTCCCTTTATCGAGACTCAACACCAGACCCAAGTGTAAGAGGACACACCCCCCAGTGCTTTGCACTGTTTGCCACAGAAGGAGACTGGCTGGGCTTGTGTCCGCATGGAGAGTAATACGTTGAGCACGGAGGAAATGTGGTATTTTCCACTAGGAACTTCTTCGCGAGTCACTGCTTTGAGCCAGCTTGACTCCAGCTGGGCGGAAAGGAAAGGCTCAGAACTTGTTTCTGGGAGGTGGCTGACGGCCCTTACAGTATGGACCTGCGCTCAGGACCAACGACTCTCACCAAGTTCTTAAAGGGGGAATAAATTGCACCCCCTAGGTTACACAGTCGATCTCGTGTGGCTTCGTGCAGTGCTGTGCTCTGCAGAGTGTTACCACATCCGTCCTTGCAGTATTAGTAACTGGTGACGCGCGAAGAGGCATGTAATGTTGAGCCAGTGGGGGGAAAGGGAAATGCTAGTTATTGTTGTTGGAAAAGTTAGTCATTTAGGCAAAAGGAAAGAAAAAAATATTATGAAACAAACAAGAAAACGGGCTGAAGCCTTTAAAGATCAACTTTATTTTTTATTATCAGCTGCCCAATTTTCAGCTATAAAATTAGGTTTAGGTAACATGTTTAGTATGCTTAGTTATTTTTGTTTATTTGTGTTAAGCATCCAATATAATACAGTTGGGTTTTATGATCTTTGAGAAAGGTGTGATGAAGAGGAATAAGGGGGTCTGTGGGTTCCGTTTTGTGGGGTGGGGATGTTAACATTGTTCTAACATTAGAGAGACTGTGGTTTTCTGTTTCCCGTTGACAGGCCGGGCTGCAGCTACAATTGTAACACTACTGCAGGAACTGACTGTTGTTTAGAGAAGCAGGAAATAAAAAGAAAACAAATAGCACTTTGGTACTTCGTCCTCTAGAATGACAGATATTCAGAGGTTTAAGCAGAATCCACAAATTTAGGAAAAATTAAATATAACGTTTTCCACATTTTCAGCCAGATCATCACAATTCTTGATAAAGCAAATAAAATCCGAGTATTGTTCTACATTGGTTAGCATCATAACTATAGATGCAATTACATTTTTTAAAAAGAAGGAAGTAGCTTAGTTCTCGTGTATGAGTGACGACGGTGTGTGTGTCGGGGCCGGTGCACAAACACGTGCTTGCACTCGGTAAGGCTGCTCTTGAGGAAGGCTCACGCGAGAGTGTCAGGCTGTGCACTCTGTCGAAAGTCCTGCCTGCAAGGCAGGCCTTCCATGTTCTCTAACCTCTGTGATGTTAGAGAAATATCAAATGCCATATTTTACTCCAGCTCAACTAACTTTATTTTGATACTGCCATTGATAGGAACTTAAAGCAAAACTGTGCTTTAAAAAAAAAAAAAAAAAGCAGTATTTTTTTATCATTTTCCAGAACTAAACTCTTATTTGAAAAATGCGTGGTGTTAAATTACACACCGGGGTTCTCCTCTGACATGTGGACTTTGGCCGTCAGTTTCCAAAACTGACAAGGGAATCATTCCACTGGAAACACAGTAACTCAATACTGGAAGCTCAAATTTGACAAGTTGAGCGACTTTCCTCTTTTGCTTCCGTCAGATTATGGTTGCATGCGCAGTGGCCAAGGTGAATAAATGTATATTTGCACTATCTGCTTAATGAGCAAATCTGCGTCCACAGTTTCTGATGACGTGTGGCACCGGTGTGGCATTGTGCTGCCCTGAGTCCAGGTATCATGCGCTCAGACACGTGTTCAGTTGTTTCAGTTGTGTTTGTTCAATCCACTTCTCCGTGGGAGTCAGTGGTTCTGAAGTTTGTCCGAAAAGAAATTCCTTTCCATTGCCAAGCTTCCTGAGTACATGGAAACAATGCCCATTTTTCAGCTTCTCTTCTTTTCCTGTCTCTTGGTGAGACCTACTCATGGAAGCATCATCTGCACTGTGGTCTTGAAATAAATGAATTTCACTAAGGCTGCTTTTGAGGATAAAATCTTTGGTAGTTCTTCTTTTATAAGAAGCACATTTGCAAAATCATGGAGAAAATGACAAACTAATGGCCTAGCATAGAATCACTGCTACACTTTTGATAATGCAATGTCATAAAAACCATCAAAGTAAAACCAACAATTCATTTCTTGCCCCCAGGAAATATTAGAACAAGATTAATGCCAGTGAGTCACTATTGCTTACACAGCATCTCCTCCGGGGAGAACGCCTGACTGACACAGTAATGAAGGAATAAATAGATCCTAATGCAGTTGTGAAGCCACCCGAGGAACCCGTGCCCTCCCTTGGCTCTGACCTATATAAAAGACCCGTTTCATCAGGATACCTTCCCCTGGTTTTGTGCAGAATAGCTCTGCACCTGAATGCACACCAAGCAAGCACGTGTTGTTATATTTTGATCCCTTATGCTTTAAACATTGTATCTTTTTACTTTTTGGAAAATTAGACTTCCCTGTAGATGATGAGGTTTTCAGTCAGGCCAAGATGGAACTAGGTGGGATGTCTACTGATTCGAAGATCTGGAAGGGTCATTGAGATCTGTTTGTCTGACCCTCTTATTTTCATGAAAGAGGAAACATGCCCAAAGTGGGGCAAGCACTTACCCAAGCTCACGTGGGAAGTCAAGTAGCTGAACGTCCGGGTGGCCGCTGTTCTTGCTATGTAACATTGTTCACCCCTGAACGCCCTGGGGCATGTTATCAGCTGGACCTGCTGACTTCTCACCATTATTCCTTTGGAAAATGCTAGAGATCATGGGTGCCATTTCTTTGGAAGCCTCACGAGCTCATGATTTCTAGCAGCCCCACTAGGAAGGGTGCAGTTACAGAATTCACACATGTCTTTGGCCATGTATCAGAATGCTGCTTTTACCAAATGAATGTTTTCTAAAATGAGGATGGAATGATAATTACAGAATGGAACCCAGACTAGTCATCAATTGTGGTGAAACTGTGTTTATAATATTACCAACTGGTTGCATTTTTGTTTTTCCCTCCCCCCTCCACCAGTTCTGATGTTTGTTCCTACCCCCTCCAGTGTGATGAACCACGTGGAAAATATTTAAGTCAATTAGTGTTTTTCCTTTTTTTTTTCTAACATGTATGTGGCACCTCCTGGAAGCCATTTTCTGCAGCCTGTTGTAAGCACTTTACTTGTATTGCACACTTTCTGGTTCAGTTGGTAGTGGATAGATTATCAACGTTTGTCATATGTAAGCAGAAGCTCTGGGGATGTAAAAGTAAGTGTTCATTCCATTTCTCGTGCGAGCATTTTGCTGCTGAGTTTCATTCCATGCCAACTTTCCACATGCTCATGTCCTAACCATTCATGAAACACCATTGTAGAAGACAGTGATAGCAGTAGGCCAAGTCCATGCATTTGAGGTTTGCCCCATCAGAGAATCAGTGTGAAGGTGTGGGAAGGAATTTATGCTGCATTCCTGGAAGTTCCTTGGGACTTCCCTTAGATATCACTAGCACAGCCTGGAAAAAAGCAAGTAAGTGATACACACACACAAACACACACACACACACACACACACACACACACCCCATCAGCAACTCCTACTTACTTCCCACACCACTCCCCCACTAATGCAGTGTCTACATAATCAAAGTCAGAGGAATTGAGAAAAGAGATAACAAAATAAATCATTTCAGGTCCAGAAAACACTTTCATGTGTGGTAATTCAGGAAGATCTGGTGTTCACTTTGCAAGGGTTGCCCAGATAATCAATCGCCTGTTCTCTCTCCTCTGCTGCCCTTCCAGTACTCAGATATTGATAAAGTGATTAGGCTTTTATGTTTTATGTTTTTACCTTCAAAACACGGGACATGGGGACTTGATTTCTTCAGCATCCCCATGTTGCGTGGTCTGTGAGAAGATGATTGTGTGTTCTTCCTGGTTTCTGTCCTGCAGCGGTCGACTGCGCGTTATTCTGATGGAAATCCACAGCGTCTTTAAGCTTCTGGTTGTATAATTCTAGGGTTTATAGTCCCCATTCGTGGGTTTGGCATCAGTTAGTAGTTAGCCAGCTGGCTAAGAGATAGGAAAAGAATAAGGTTTTTTTTCCTTATGTAATAATGAAAAGCAATAATTACAAGTGTGTACTATTACACAAAGGCCATAATAAGTCTCTTCCAATGTTCAGGATGCACTAGAGGATTGTACAGTCATTTGGAGTGTGTTTGGACCCTTGAGTGTATATCGCCGTGCCCTTCCAGCAAACAAAGACCTGAGTTGCTACTATTTAACAATTGTATGAGCCCGTACTACTGCATTTCGGGAAGCGACAAGTGCGTTGGGAAATGGGAGCAGTTCTTTTTAAGCACTGTACCAGAGAGATTGTCTTGTATATTTACCTGTTGCAAACAGGCTGGTTTGTAAAAGATGTATGTTTTGGTGTTTAAAATGTTTATAAAATTGTATATAATGGTTTCGATTTTCCAAGCTTTTGTAGATACTGTATTTGATGCCTATCAGGATGCTTTAATTTGGGGGGTCGAATGCACTTCTAAGTCATCCATGCTGTTGGTCTGCAAACTTTTGAGGTAACTACACACACACCTACGAAAAGGATTTTACATTGGAAAATGGTGTTTTTTAATCATTTCAAAATGTACTGTAAACTTTCTTTGGTTCTACTGTTTTCACTTTCTCTGTTTTCAAGAAAATGTTTTTTATTGACATTTTTTAAATGAGTGTGCTTTGCCCAGTTACTAAGTACCTGATATCTATGCCATTTCAGATTCAGAATGAAATATATCATTTCTTCACACACATGTGTACTCCCCTACACTTGCACACGCCTCTCACACCAAACCTTATGCCAAGGGGAAAGCTAACACTGAGAGTGGATCCCATCCCTTATGGAAAGGGAGTGTTTCTGCATATATTGCTGTTGGCAGTATTACTCTGGTGTTCTTTTTCTTAAAAAAATGAAAGAAAAACAAAAACAACAACAAAAAAAAGACAGCCAAAAACAAAAACTCAACCGTGTATAGGTTTATAACTTACAAAATTTGGTGGTTAAAACAAGTTTTCAAGTAAAAAGAAAAAAATGAAACTAGCAATTGTGTTGACTCTTCTTAAGTGTTTCCTTTTATTTGTCTTCAGTTACAGCCACTGCTCAGGTGGCACTGGGGCAGTCACACTCTGCAGAGTGGGGTGTTTTTTTCAGAGACTTCTTACCTCCAGAAAGACTTCCACTGGTTCCTCTGCACATGTGCTGGAATCTTATGCAGCTTCTTACTGCCTGCATACCCTGTGGGGCTTTTCCCTGATGAAAATGAAAACAGTGCTGGAGACTAGGACACATGAGGGCCATCGAGGTCCACCTCGGCAGAAATCTCTCCTCAACACAACCCCACACCTTCAAGGCAGCCTCTCCAGTACTTCTCTCCCTCTGAATGAATGAATGAATGAATGAATGAATGAATGAATAAATCAATCCAGAAGTCTGGGACGTGGTTAACACTCGAGTTTTCCTCCAAACAGCCTTAGAAAATTTTCTATAGAGTGAAAGTCAAAATACATGCAGGAGAAGTTGTGGGAGGGACACAGTGGTCTTTTGAAGAAGAAACAACATCACAATAAGTTAGCTTGAGACCAGGGAGAACTCTAGGAGTGGGGGGACCCTCTGCCCTGCCTTGGTGAGAAGGCCCAGGACCTGCTGTAAGAAGGACGCTTTCTGAGCACCACCAACATAGAGACCCCTTCTCCTGGCTGCTGGCTGTCACTAGAGTGCATCCTGCCTGGGGGGTGGGGGGCAGCAGAACTCTCCCTGCCCCGCACTGACATGATTCTGGAGCCACTTGCTGAAGAATGGCCCCTGAGTGGGCACTTGATTTCTTGAAATCCTTGCTGTGCTGGCAGTTATGTGTGCTACAACCCTCTGATCACCTGTCCATGCCCACAGAGGTATGCAGGTAAATGCTTAATGCCCAGATAAGAAAGGGGGAGCACCAGTTTGTTGCATTTGCCAATTTCTGTGATGTTAGTATGCGTATCCTGGCTGATTTGAAACCACCAAGGCAGTGTGAACCAGCCCACAAAATTTCTGGGTCTATTTCTTGGCGGGCTCTCACAAGCCAATAGGATCCACTTTCAGTGGACCACCCCCCGCCCCACCAAGATCATAGCTATTTGACTTGCGTCTTCACCATCTTTGTTCCCCAGTTTCCCAGTATAATGCTGGCCCTCCAAAATGTTTGTGACTGAAAAAGTCATTAATGACGTCTCCGGCTACATCCCCTTGATTTCATAAATCTGTCCTCATTTTGGTGAGTTTGGTAACTGCAGTGAGAAAGATTTCAGGAGAGGCAGGTGTTGAAAATGCTAGAACTCTCCTGCCTTTCAAACTAACAGTACAGAGACGTGTTCATGAAAATACTCACGTCCATGTCTTTCACATGACCACCCTTATCAGAAAAAGAATTAGTTTGAATCTCCATTCATACCGCAAAAATGGTAGAGCAACCAGGAAATGTCAATTAAGAAATAGCATTGGCACATTGGGGAAAAGGGAAGTCTTTTATGTCAGTTTTCATTTTCTGCTGGTTCTTTGAGATAAAAGGGCTGGTTCCAAGCTTGGAAATAGTTCTTTGTGGAAAGGTCATTTTCTTTCTCTGCACCTGGGTCAGGGGATCTGCAAGAGCACTCCCAGTTTCGATTCCCTAGGAGGACGCAGGACCTGGAATACAGTTGTGCTCATTAGACTTTCAGTCCCTATGGTTTCATTCAAGTTTAGTCTCATCGCTAACCTCCACCGGGGGTGCCCCAAAACTTTAGACTCCCAGAAGGAACGCAGGTGTTCAGCATCAATGGTACTGAAACAGTAGAAACACTCTCAAAATTCAATTTCCCAGACACCAGCTAAGGGCCAACCTGGTAAGCAGGCCATACGGAGGATAGCATTGGGCCTCCTAGTCCCTGCACGATCCCTCTGGAATTTCTGCCTAAAATTTCTACCTGCAGTGGACACTTCTGTTTGCCCCAACTCTCAGTAACCAACAATGTCCACTTTTCATGGACCATTCTGTGTGGCCTGCATAGTACTGCTCTCTGTGTGGAGATAAAGGATCCAACCAACGTAATTCTGCCAGAACATCCTGTGAATCGGTGAATGATGCCAGAACATCGGTGAATGCATGCTGGTCAATCAAACAATGCTATTCAATGCTGATGTGAGCAAGAAGTATCACTTCAGTGACTAGTTCTGGATAACTTCTAGTTTTGGTGCAGAACCCAATACTCATCTTGAAGCACTTTGGCTCATTTCACAGAATTCTTCCATTTTTGTCTCCATTCTTTTGCCTTTAAATTCTAATTAATTTTCAGCCAACTATGCTGCTCTGTTTTTTGTTTAGTAAAGAATATTTGAAACAACCAAAATATCTTAAATAAATGATAACTTAAAACAAAATGGCACAAAAATTAAAACAGCCTAAAAAGCACAGCAGGAACCAGTGGCTAAGAAAAAAATTCAAAAACTTTCTAAAAAACATTTCTTTAATTGTTCTATTGTTATTTCTCCCCTCCCTCCCTCTTTCTCTTTCTGTTTTCTTTCTTTCCTTCCTCCCTCCTTCCCTTTCTTCCTTCCTTCCTTCCTTTCTTCCTTCCTTCCCTCCTTCCTTCCTTCTTTCCTTCCTTCCTCTTTCCTTTCTTTCTTTCCAGAGAAGCACAGGATTATTACAAAAATAAGAAAATGAGGACAGGGAAAAGAAGGCCATCAAAAACCCCTATAGTTGTCTCCAAAAATGATCATCTAATGAAGACTCCCTTTGTATGCACACAAGCACATATGTAGATAGGGGAGTTCTAGAAATGGATCCTATTTTATATACTGTCTTGAAAGTTGCTGTTCCCCTTACCAATCTGTCTCAGATATCTTTGTAAGTCAGTGCTATAATTAATGGCTGCATTGTTTCCATATTATGGTAATTCCATAATTTATTTAATTGTGCCCTCATTGATGGACTGCTTTTATGTTTGGACATTGCAGACAAAACTCCCATAAACAGGTGAGGACACGTGTTAGGATTTCTGAAGAACAGACTTCTAGAAACAGAATTTGCAGATCAAATAATATGTCCATTTTTAAGTAAGAGCATTTCTCCCATTTTAATTCCCTTCAAAATGGCTTCATCAAAGAGCAGCCCAGACAACAGTTCTGCACAGTGCATGGCAACCACATAGCTCGCTCTGCCCAGCGCATGGGACTGGCCCGTGGTCCAGAAGCCATTCAGTGTAGATTCTCAGGACACCTGAGGTTGGGGACTGCTATGGCAACTTGCCTTCCCCATGACAACTGACCCATTAGGTCTCCACTTCTATGAACATTGTCACCTGTGGTACTCTTCTCTGCCCTCCCAGGGCCAGGCTCACAGAGGAGGGCCAGAGGGCTGGCTGGCAGAACCACCAAGAACTCTTCTCTCTGAAACACTGAATGCCTGGACCTCGGGTTGTACATTTGGACAGGAGGGTCCAGGCAAGGCAGATTTTACCGAGAAACCTGAGCAGATTCTATAGAGCTTGACTGCTGAGGTTCTTTTAACGTCAAGTGCGTCTGAATGATTGTTATTTCACAACCTTTAATCTTGAGAACATCCATCTCTGCAGTGTGGAAAAACACAAAGAAATCCTTAAAACATAAATATCCGTGTGAGCTTTTGTCAGTTTGAAGGGAAAGGGAATATTAAAAGGAACCATAATATATTGCTCTAGAGGCTGTGCTTTGCTCCTCAAATTGTGGTCCATGTACCAGTAGCATTGATGTACCAGGGAGGATCTTGCTAGAAATACAGAAACCCAGCCCCACTGAGTCAGAATCGCCATGTGGACAAGCCCCCCAGGTGATTCGTATGGCCGTGAATGTCTGGGAAGCACTCTGGGTGTTGGACGTGACTCTGATACATACCAGCTATGTGAACCTGGGTGAGTTACGCTATGTACTTCAGCTGCTTCATCTACAAAATAAGGCAGTTCCAAGAAGACACTGACGCTATGCATGTCCTGTGTCTGACAAATAATAAACACTCAAATGGTAGCCATATATCATTTTTCCTCATTTCCATCTAAGTCCCACTGTGTAAAATGAGCTTTAATCACTTCCAGGGAGCCCATTTAGTGTGGCTGCTGGAGAAACAATTGAGTTATAATGATTAAAACTATTAATAAAAAAGAAAAATCTTTGAATTAAAGCTCAGGTGTTCTCTGGAGCCATGCTGGCTGAGAATACTCTTTGAAGCATTACCCAGCATCTTATTTAAATAAACATGTTTTGCACAGGTAGGAGGGTCGGGGCTTGGCGCTGCCGCATATCCGTATTGAAGCTCATCATCTCTCACCCAGTTGTTCTCTAATGAAGCTAGGTCCCTGATCAATTTCAGGAGCTACTTTCTGAGGCAGAGACTTTAGGAGGTATCATTTCTGTGACCCAGAAAGAAATGACATTTAACTAGGTCACAAAGGAATTCAGTGACAGGTGACAAGATCTTGGTGTGTGGGAAGGCTATCGGTCCAGATGCTTGTTCCAAATGGTAGGAAATTGACTCTGAGAGGATTGAGATTAAAATAACCAGAAGGGCAGCAACTTCAGGGACAAAACTGAAGTGCAATGATAAGCCTCACTATGTAAATAATTCACCTAGCACAGAAAAGGCTTAGGATGGGCTCTGAGCACAAAGGGACTTTTTCATGTCTGAGAATATAATTAATTAAAAATTCAGGATACAAGTTAATTAGAGAAACTGTAACCTGGAGGCATGCTACTGAATTATTCCGATCATTTTTAACAATGAGAAGATTTAATTTTCCCATCTTCTGCCATAGATTTTAAATTTGGATAATGTATAGAGCAAGGCTCATACAGTGCAGTCAGCAAATTAAATTATTTCTTTTGGTTTTGATTTCCTAGTAAAAATCAAGACCAAAGGATTGAATTTAAATCATGGAAATGATTCTCAGAGTTGAAAAATATTTGAGAGAAAAATATGAAAATCTCAATTGAGTTTTGTGTGTTCCTTAACACTAATGGGCCGCAGTTGCTCCCTTTGTGATTGTGTGTGTGCGTGTATGTGTGTGTGAACCTATTTCATTATCTGCTGTTACGTAATGTGGTCAGAGGAATGAATGAATCATTCCTATGTATAATGGAGGTGAACTCCAGTTACCAAGGAATTATGACTTTGTTTGACAGGAAGAGGCTGTCATCACTTTTTAATCTCCAATTAGTACTCATAGAGTTAAAAATCAAGAACTAAATTCACTTTCTGATGGCCTGCAATCTACTGTGCTTGAATTACCTGTTTTTCACATGATTTCAGTGGTGATTATTTCATTATTTCCAGGTGTACTTGTAATGCTTTTTATTAATGCAGCAATTATCCACTATGCATTTTCAAGGCTCTTAAAATGATTTTACAGTATCTGTTGCCTCATTTTGTCCTATAAAATCCCTACTTCAATTGTGCTATCTATGAGGATTTCCCAGAGCCCCACCCAAGAGAACAGATTTAGTGTCAGAGAGGCCTGGGTTTGACTCCCTGTGCTGTGGGTTGAATTGTGTTCCCGGAACAATATGTAGCGGTTCTAGCCCCTAGAATCTGTGAAAGTGACCTTATTCAGAAATAAGGCATTGTGAGTTAAAGTGAAGTCACACTGGATTAGGGTAGCCCCAAGCCAATATGATTGACGTCCTTATAAGAAGAGGAAGAGACACCACACACACACACACACACACACACACACACGGGAGAATATCATGTGAAGATGAAGACAGATATGGAAGGGACTTGTCTATAAGCCGAGGAACACCAAGGAATTGTCACCAACCAGTAGAAACTAGGAGAGGGGCATGGAAGAGATTCGTCTTCAGAAACTCCAGAAGAAACCAATCCTGCCTATACCCGGATTTTAAGAACTGGTGTTAACAAACCATGTCTACCTTACAGAACTGGGGTGGTCGTCCACCTTACAGAACTGGGGTGGTCGTCTAATGAAATGCTGCTGACAGGTGCAAACACTAGAGGTGCTTGGCGCAAGCGAAGATTCTAGTTCTAATTCAAGAAGGCTTAGAGATAAGAAACAAGCCCAGTAGACAGAGTCAGCCCTGTGCTCCTCAGGCAAAAAAACTCCTCCAGTTTTCCATTCTGATTGACATGCTTTGATTGACAAGCAACAACGGCAATGCTAACTAAGCTTTTTCTTTTTTGTTTTAAAAAAGCAAAATGCCTCTAAATTTCTTCATTCTCTATTTGTTGAGTTTAGGATTCTATTGCTCTTTGCCCCACTAAAAGAAGAGTAAGAAAAGCACTCAGTAAACATCCCACAATTAATCCTTCCTGAGTGAGCCCTCACCTGAAGAGAATGAGGCCCGGTACCCAGGCCAACTGCACCTCGGAACTAAATTAGCTTTTATTGGTGGGGAGGAGGACTCAACACACTTCTACCACCCTAACAATTTCTGTTTTTGTTTTCTGTTATTACCTTACAGTCTTTGACTCATTTGCATACTTTTTACCATTGTAATTACAGTACTGACATCACTGCATATTCTATTTAATCATTCTGTATAAATAATAATTTTCTGGTGTTTACAAAGTCATCACATTTAAGTTTTAATTATTAGTCTTCTTTGTGTTTGAGAGCTTTGCATGAATTCACGGAAGATGGAGCTTCCAAGCTAGGAGAGTTGAGGGAAGGAAGACATGAGAAGAATGCTTAACCTCCTGAGGCTGGATCACGGGCCTGTCCACTGGGGTGGGGAGCCAAGGATCGTGTTTGAGAATGAGAACCCCTGGGGATGTGGGTGCTGCCAAGAGCCCTTGGGAGACCGAGAGACCAAGCCCCAGTGCCCTGCTGGTCACAAGGAACGGGGGTTTCTAAAACTTCATACCTTGTTTTCCAGAGGAAATCTCCATGAGGATTTATGATGACTTTCTTAAAGCTACTTTTGCAGGGCAAGTGCGCTCTTAACATGGTATGTGGGTGGCTTTTATCGCAAGCTAACAGGTGGAGCGGGCCATTTTTGCTAATGTTTTATGCAAATGGCAACATTCAGTAAAATTAAGATAACTTTAGTTTTACATATTTTTTCAATGAAACTTTTTGTGATTTACTATAAAATGTATACTGAATTATTTTTCTTAAATTTTAAACAGACAGATACTGGAAAACTCACTGGAAATTGAAATAAAAGTAATAAAATATGTAAAAATTCCGATTTATTGAAAATATTTTGAAAAAAGTACGTAAAATGTATAAAAAAAGAAAGAATGAAGTTTTCTTTCTTAAACTTCATTGTAAAAAAAGAAGAATGAAGTTTTAGTAGTGTTTTTTGTTGTGTTAATCGTATGTAAAAAAAGAATGAAGTTTTAATAGTGTTTTTTTTTGTGATAATCGTTAAAACATACATACATAATTCACCATTGTCTGTGTTAAAGAGACCCAAATTTTGTCCTTTGGAATTCGTATATCTGCATGTTAGCATCCCTGTAGAACAATAAAAAAGTATAAAAATAAACATATTTATCCATTACCCGCATTCTACCGCTAGTCTACAAAACACGTATTTATACATGTCCCACCCTCCACCACCAGTCAAGGTAAAGTGTATAAATACGTTTCCCGACTTAAGTTTATTTTGGGTGCCTGAAGGAAATCACGGAGCTCCAAAGCATCCCAAGTCACCCCTGCGTGTCCACTTGTATGATCACACGTTTAGCCTAAGGGACTGTCCCAAAGAAAAACCCTCCCCTGGAAGAGTTCACTAGACCACTAAACCACAGCAGGGGAAGGCCATTATGCAGAGAAAGAGCACCAGCAGGACAACCCCTATCTCCATCTATCCATCTGACGGGGTAGACCAGCAGCCTGGAGACTCAGGGAAGAGTTGCAGTTCAAATCTAAAGAGTCCACTGACAAAACATTGCTCTGGGAGGATTTGTTCTATTAAGGCTTTTAGTTGATTGGATGACACTCATCCGAATTACAGAGGATAATCTGTTTTACTCACAGTCCACTAATTTAAATAGTGATCTCATTGAAAAAACCATCTTTACAAAATAACTTTTGACCACAATAATGCTTGACCAAATATCTGGGCACCATAGTGTTAACCATAGTGTTAACCATCACCTCCTCCAGCCCAGAAAGCCACGCCCTCTTAGTCATCTCTGAGCATCCAGTGCCCCAGACTGGGGAGGGGGTCATGTTCTTCACACAGCTTTAACTGCAAGAGGGATCTGTGCACATTTTAAATCAAATGGTCAGTAAAGACCCAGAGGCTCCCCCAGATGATATCTTGATGCATATCCTTCTAGTCTTTCTTCTATGTGTGTGTGAAATTTACAAATATAGGCTCCAACTGTATACACTGTCCTGAAACTTGCCCTTTTCACTTCCTGGGAATCTCTGGACATGTTCCTTGATCAGCATATTCTTTTGGCAGCTGCGTAGTATTCTACTATGTGGATGATGCATGCTAGATTTTTTTAATAGTCCCCTTTTTGATGCACATTTTGCATTGTTTCCAGTTTGGATCTGTCACAGACAACACTGCAATGTATATCATTGAATATATCTTAGCAATGCTGTGCAAGTATATTGTATGATAAAGATCTAATACTGAAATTATTCAATCAAAGGGTATGCCCATTTAAAAAATTGCTACATACTGTCAAATTAATTGGTGCTGAAGTAGTGCTTGTTGAATTGATTTGAAAATATCCAGAGTTCTAAGGAAAGGACAGTAGAAGAGAGACAAATGGAACAGAAAGGAGACAGAGAAAGAAAGAAGCAGAGAATGTTTTGGTACCAATTTGCATTTGGCTCTGCCAGCACTGCAGACAGTCCATAGTACCCATGGGGGTTGTGCAAAAGCAACTCCATGAGGTAAGCTCCAGGAAGACAGGGTTTTGTTTTGTCATTGATGCAACATAAGCTCTTGGAACAGAGCCTGACACAAAGAAGACATTGGATAGATATTTGTTGAATAAATGAATGCATGAAAATCCAGAGTCATGAGAGTAAGTTAAATACGTTATGAGAAGTATCTTGCATGACATATGCATTCAGTACATGGTAGCTGGGTCTATAATAGCAGATACTAAATTATACTATCAGTGTTAGAACCATTATTAGACCTCCGTTTGCTGCCTCCAAATCAAGTGACTACCCATTGCCCTACATGGGGAGTCCTTGGCTAAGAAACTCTAGAAAGAGTGAGATTCAGGTTCTGTGCCTGGATTGAAACTCACACAAAGACAGGATGGAGTAACTGAGAGCAGCACATTTTGGAGTAATCAAGGCAAGGGGTCCCAAAAGACGTAAGCATGGCCTCAGGCTTCATTTCTCATTTAGGGTCTGGGTGTTAGCTGTGTGGAGCATGGGGGAGAGACGACTAACGTTTTCTTCTGCAGAATTTCCTCTTACAATGTACAGACCTGTTTTCCTCATGGCATTAGAGAAAGTGGCATGAACACTGTGTAGGTTCTATCACATACACTGTAGCTACAGCAATTACACCATTTCGAATAATTGTCTTGTAATTGCCACTGTGATTTAAAATCTAATGTTATCCTCCAATTGTTCTGATGTCTTTTCATGAATAATGCAATTGTCCCGTGAGTCCTCTGCCTGTTTCTCATTTAGATTGGCCCTGTATTTGAGTTATGCACCATTGTCTTCCACACCATTGTCTCAGAGAACTAATGTGGCAGAGACAATATAGGGAATAATTAGGACTTGCTTAATTATGGGAAATGGGAATGTAAGTGGGTAAGGTATAAAGTTCTTCTCTGGAACTATTTCTACCCTCCAGTCGGCCTATAGGTAAATGGGGGGAGGCAGATTTTCCTTTGAGATTATTCGTCTGCTGCACTCTATGTTTGTGCTGGACGTGCTTACTGTTTCTGATGTCATGTGAGTTTTCTTTTCAGAACAGAAGGAAAACAGAGTCTTCCATAGGGTGACTTTTCTCAGCTGTATTGTGTTGTCATCATCAAATGCAAGCAGCTCTGCAAACATGAGCTGGTGTGTCTCCATCCAAAGCCAAAATACTAATCGTTTATATTAATAGGCAATGCCAGCTTCGATTTCTGTTTCTACTATCTGGGACTTGGTTAAAAAGAAATCACTTGTATTCAGACAAATGACAATAGAGTCATTTTAGAATTCCGGTTTAACTTTTACCCCAGGAAAAGATTTTCTCAGTCTGGTGGAGTCTTTGCTCATTTATTTCCATGCCAGTGACATGGATGCCCTCATTACCAGGCCCTCTCGGTGCTAATGAAAATGGGAAGGGGTACCTGACCACCTAGCAGCGAATGGAATATGAGATTCGGTATATCGTAGTGTTCTTTTTTGCATTAGGGCCCAACTGGAGTTTCTGAGACACCTCAAAGCCTGCACTGCTCGTGGAGGGGACAGCTATTCCCTGAGCACTCCATGGGCCCTCCCTACTATCGCCATGAAGCCCAGACTCCCGAGCGTGACACCAAGGCCCTGCAAAATCCTGCCCATTCTTGACAGTCCCCGTCTGCCAGCCAGCCATATGTTCTCCTAGGCCTGGCTCCCCTTTGAACCTTCGAACATGCTTTTCTTAGAGGTCAATATTTCTAAGTTTTCTCTGATTCCTCAAGCTTTGCTGTCGCCCCTTTATCCTTCCATAGCCTCCTGTGCTTTGCCCTATCACAGCATCTCTCATATCATAGTAGAATTTCCTAGTCGTTTATCTCTCTCCCTCAGAGACAATAGCTGGGTGGACTAAGTGTCCAGCCCAGCTCAACACACGTGCATCACCAGAGAATATCTGCTAAAAGAGGGAGTGAATGATTGAATGATAAGTGGCTCCCCATCCTCCTGGCCTCAGTCATGTGGGGTAAGCATGGTGTCCACAGTGAGTCTATAGGATCAAGGGCTACCTGCTCTGGCCGGAGTGCTGAGTGGCTGGGCCCTGTGAGCAGTGCGTGTCAGCCCAGGACATGTTCCCTTCACACAGCGCAGACCAGCCCAGGGAGTAGGTCGGAAGCTACGGAACCTCCCAAATCAGCCAGGGGAGATGGACTTAACAGTCGACCAGAGAGGAAGCTTTTGAGAACCCTGGAATAGGGAAGACAGAGGAGTACTCAGCATTCTGGGGGCCAGGGTGCTTCCTTTTGGGTCTGAGGCAGTTGGGTCAGCTCTGCAGCCAGGGACTGCTGGAACCAAGGCAACTAGGGAGTACAGCTGGCTTTCACCTGACAAGGGGATTCAATGATGCCCTGAATGCTTCTCCAGCCTGATCCAGAACTGGCAGGAAACCAGCTACCAGGAAAGCAAGCCTGGATTTTTAGAAGGTAATGGGATGGCTGGGTTGGGATCATATAATCTCTCAGTAAAGAGTGGGCCCAACAACTTCATATGGAGTGTTTGAATGTGACAAGTGGTCTGTAGCACAATTTTATTCTACACAGTAAAGGTGATTGTAGAACCCTAATGGGACATACACCCTCTATAGGTGGTTACTTAGCAATTGAATGAGTCATCAGACGCCCCCTCACCCCAAGGTGCTATTACCACAAATGTCAGGCCAGGCTCAACCTTATTTATCTCCAGTTGGCACCAGGGGGTGGTTGTTTGTCATAACGAATATTAGTGAAGGTTTTTCACTGGTGAAACCGGCACAGTGGACATATGAGTTGACTAGAACTATTGTACAGGTACCTTCCCAGATGAGCAGGTGAGCTCAGTCGCCTCTACCCTTTGAAGAGGCAGCCAGGGCCTAAGGAATCCATCCAGTGCTGTCATTTCCATGCGGTTCTGTCTGCCACGAGGTTAGCTGAAGCCAGGTGCTGTCCTCTACCAGCATGCAAGATGCTCATCAGAGACTGAAAGGAAAAATAGCTGAGACTTCATCAAACCCTACAACAGACATATGACTGTTTGATGCCTGCCAATAGGAGTACGTGCGAGGGCACTCAGTCCGAGACTAGCTTCATTGCACCAAATGGTCTCAGGGATGGGCATAGGGAGATCTGACAAGGGAGAGGTCACCAATACTCACCAACAAAGAACCTAATAATTGTGACTGCCCAAGATGCCTTAGATCTATTTGCAACATTATGTTAAGGAATAAATGATTAGGCTCTGGACCAGCAGGCACGCTCAAGCAAAATGTCAGAGCTCTTACGTGACAGTCTGCACTGCTGCAGTGCCACATTATGGTCAGTTCCGGCAGTTCTCCTTGCAGTGCAGCAGAGAAACGGCCTTGGGGTTTCTAAGGAGATGAGATTGCCCCACTTACCAGCACCGTTTGAACTGGACCTCGACCTCACACCACACACAAAAACTAACTCAGAATGGAGCAGAGACTTGAACATAAGACTGGAAACCATAAAACTCCTGCAAGAAAACATAAGCAGGAAGCTTTTTGACATTGGTCTCAGTCAGATGGTTTTTAGGTGTGGCACCAAAAGCCAAGGCAACGCAAGCAAAAATAAGCACGTGGGAGTACATCTCACTAAAAAAGCTTCTGCACAGCAAAGAACCATTAACAAAATGGAAAGGCAACCTACTGAGTTGGAGAAAATATTTGCAAAGCATATATCTGGTAAAGGGTTCATATCCAGAATATGTAAAGAACTCATACAATTTAATAGCAACCCCCCCCCAAACAATCCAATTAAAAAAAATAGGCAGAAGATCTAAACAGACATTTTTTTTCCCTAAAGAAAACATACAGGTGGCCAACAGGTACATGAAAATATATTTCAATTATTCATCATCAGAGAAATGCAAACAAAACCATAAGGAGATATCACCTCAAACTTGTTAACACGGCTGTTAGGAAAAAAGACAAGAAATAAGTGTTGGGAAAAAGGTGGAGAAAGGGCACTCTTGTGCACTACGGTAGGAATGAAAATTGGTGCAACCACTAAGAAAAACAATATGAAGTTTCCTCAAAAAATTAAAAATAGAACTACTATATGATCCAGCAATTCCACTTCTGGTTATTTATCAAAAAAAAAAAAAAAAAAAAAAAGCCCCAAACACTGATTTGATACGATATCTGCATCCTCATGTTCATTGTAGCATTATTCACACAGCCGAGAAATGGAAACAACTCAATTATCTACCAACAGACGAATTGCTAAAGAAATTGTAGTACAGACAGACTATACAACAGACTATTACTCAGACATTAAAAAAAGAGAATCAAATGTTGCCGTTTGTGATGACATGAATGGACTTTGAGGGCATTATGCTAAGTGAACTAAGTCTTTCAGAGAAAGACAAATACCATATGATCTCACTTCTATGTGGAATCTTAAAAAAACAACATGAGCCCTGGCTGGTGTAGCTCAGTGGATTGAGCACGGGCTGCGAACCAAAGGGTCACCGGTTCGATTCCCAGCCAGGGCACATGCCTGGGTTGCAGGCCAGGTCCCCAGTGGGGGCCACATGAGAGGCAACCATACATTGATGTTTCTCTCCCTCTCTTTCTCCCTCCCTTCCCTTCTGTCTAAAAATAAATAAAATCTTAAAAAAAAAAAAAACATGACGCTCATAGACACAGAGAACAGGTTTCTAGAAGTGTGGGGCGGGGCGGGGGGTGCGGAGGGAGGAACGGTAGGCAAAATGGGTAAAGGGAGCCAAAAGTTACAAACTTCCCATTACAAAGTCAGTCAGTCGTGGGGATGTAAAGCACAGCATGGTGACTGTAGTTACTAATACTGTGTTGCATATTTGAAAGTTGATGACAGAGTGAATCTTAACAAAATCTCATCACAAGAAGAAAATTCTGTCATTGCCTACGGCGAAGGGTTTTAACACACGTATCATGGTCATCACTTCACAGTGTGGGATGTTTCGGTCACCAACAGACCTCATATACGATGGTGGTCCCATAAAATAGAATGGAGCTAAAAGTCCCTACCACCTAGTGACAGACATTGAAGTCTTTGTGACTGCGTAGCACAACCCACTCTTCACGCGTCCGGGGCCGGGTGGGGGGGGGGGCGCCGGTGCAAACACGCCCGCGGCGGTGCCTGCCTTACGGAAGCACTGCACAGATGGCTGTGGACAGTCCACAGTACTTGATGATGACGACGAACAACTCTGTTCCTGGTTTTTGTACTTACCATACCGGACTTTTTTGTTATTTCACAGTGTGCTCTTACTACTTTTTAACCAAAAGTTTGCTGTGAAAGAGTGTGTCGTGTTACACTGCCAGCAGCCTCAGACCACGTCTCTTAATGACATTATCTTTCTTGTGCTTGACTTGACCTCATGCTGTTTCATAAGCGTAGTGCAGCCTAAACCTGCAGCGTTTATGAAGTCTGCAGGGGCGGACAGTACTGCTCTGGGCCTTCAGATTCACTCACCACTCACTCACTGACTCACCCAAAGGGACTTCCAGTCCTACAAGTTCCATTCATGATAAGTGTCTGTGGCAGTGATTTCCACACACATGTAAACACGCAGTCCTGAGAATTTACACGTTTTGAGCACAGCTCCATGTGATTCCCGTGTGAGCAAGTGTGGATCATGTCTGTGGAATGGGAACTCTCTAATAGGAATTTGGCAAAGATGTATCTTAAAAAATTCTGGCTTGCTGTACCCTGCATATTACTTTAACTTGGTCCTATCTGCCACCGGACCTGAATTTATATCCTAATGCCCTGCTATGAGTAATCCTACCTGTTCTGTTTAATCCATGAATAACCAATCCAATGTAAATTGCTAATGCCCCTGATAAAAACCCTGGCTGGGCAAGCCATGAGCTTTTTCCTGAGATGGGAGGAATCAGCCACGTGGCCCTGGTCTCTCTTTCCCCGCATGTCTCGGTATGAGATTCATACACGCATTGGGTCACGGTCACCCACAGGTATCGGCAGGTCCGATCTACCCCATGTCAAGTGTCCTATGCAGGTGCACCATTTTTTAATCTTTTGCACGGTATTATTACTGTACCTTTTCTATGTTTACATAGGTTTAGATACACAAAGATCTACCATGGTGTTACAGTTGAATACAGTGTTCAGTACAGTAACACGCTGTACAGGTTTGTACCCTAGGAGCAGCAGGCTGTATACTGCATAGCCTAGGTGTGCCATCAAGGTGTGTGTAAGTGCACCTATGATGTTCATGCAATGATGAAATCACATAATTAAGCATCCCTTAGAATGTATCCTCATTGTTAAGTGGCACACGACTATATACAAATATCGAATCACTAGGTTGCACATCTGAAACTAACATGTCAATTATACCTCAATAAGAAAAAAGTAAATTGGCATTCAAATAGACGTTCGTGTATTTTAACAAACATATGTTGACATTCATTCACTATCCAACGAAAGTTTGTTGAGTCCCTCTCAGGGACCCAGCCACTAAGAAGTTTACTGCCCCAGTATTTTCAAGCAAGCCTCTGGCTGTGACTGATAGAATTATAAGCCAAGTCTTCTGAGGACAAAAAGGACTGGCTGTTTTTCACAGACCCAAGGAGGGGGTGGGGAACCAACAAGCCAGCAGTTTGTGTCCCACTCCTGCCACAGCTCATGAGTCCGGCTGGCTCTCAGACCCAGGCTGGGAGGCCTTCGGTGACACTGACAAGCTGGAGGTTTTCCAGAGGTTGATCCAGGTCCCATTAGGCAGATTCATGCTGACAACAGCTGGAATTTGACAGGTTTCCCAGCACTGAAGACAGGTGAGCTTGATACCTGTTGCGGTGACAGCTCTGATATGTCATCCTAATATCGCTTCTAGGTTTCGGCTGGGTCTGGGATTTCCTGGGAGATTTTCACTTGAAAGAGAGCCAAGTTGATTGGCATGAACAGATGATCAGTGAGAAAAATAGGCCACAGCATGCCTAGTCTACATCGTGGACAAAAAAGTCTCAGGAATGGGCAGGAGGGGATGACATTCCCAACCCGGCTGCAGAAAGGACTCCAACGGTCCTTCTAGGATGTGGCACATCTCAATTACACTTCCAACGTTTGATGCTTACTGGTTTGTTTTAAAAAAAATTGATTCATTTCCTTCAAGAAGTGCGGTGTATGTGCATGTTGAGCACCTCCTGGCAGAATCTTAGGAACAGGGGATACCACTTCTATGTGTGAATCACTCCCAACTGACCTCAGACTAGCCCTCTCTCCTCTGTCCAGACCAGCATCTCTATTAGTGAGCAATCTGTCCGTACTGCTCACTCTGCTCCTCTCCACATTCCCTCCTCACTTCAGTGCCGAGCCCGGAGTCTAAGCCACAGTAGGCGTAAACTGAAATGTCAAACTGACTTGCCTAACCTCCCCCGAGTCATCTCCCTACCCCCACCCTGACTAATCTGAGAGCCATACTGGCTACTTCCCAGTAGTTTTATCCTATTCTTTCTCCTGCCATCCCCCTTTTTCTGGAACACCTGGGGCTCAGCCTGCCGCCCCCCACTCTGGTTCACTCCCAGGGCCAGAGACCCTGATGCTCTGTATTTGCAGCTGGTCCACTAGAAGCCCTCATCTCTGAAGAAAAAGAAGCAAAGCTGAACCAGACGTCAGCAAGAACCACAGCAGCTGTGAAGTCAGAACTTCTTGCCTCCTGCTTTTGTAAACCCAACACTGAACCCACCCTCTTCTGGTTCCAACCCAATCTGAAACCAGAGCCCTTAGTGGTTAGGAATTGCCATTCTCTACCTGTGGGCACCAATTCTTAGGCTTCTCCCATGACTGATCAGATGTTTGGAAGAAGAGTGGGTGAGGCCTAGTAATACTCATTTAATTAAATTACTGGGAGTGTTGAGTGGCGATAGGGAAAAACCTGGAAGTTAAAAAAAAAAAAAAAGATGAGGTACGGGAGAAAATAGAGAATAAATTCTTCACAGTTTCAGACTCTGTACAGGTCACTCTCGAAGACTAAAGTGCAGATTGGTGGCTATTCATTCATTCATTCATTCATTTAGCATTTATTGAGAAAAGCAGTGCCCAGTACAGTGAGAGGCTAAGCATCCCAAGTGAGGGAGTCATTCTAGTCTCTCTTCTGCAAAGCTCTCAGGTTCCCGGGAAGACAGCAGTTTCTGCTGAGGCTTGTCCCGTTTTGCAGTCTGTGATTACTTCAAAGAAGGTCTGTTCAAACCGCACAGAGTCTGGCTATGGCTGTTTGCAGTTTTCTCTGAGGCCAAGTCTTCTCATCCTTCCCTGGGGAAGTCATCCACACAATTCAATCACACATACAGTAAATGCTCACTTTTTTCTCCCACTCTTCTCCCTAACCTGTGCTTATGTCAGGGCGGTGGGAGGCCAGGAGTCTGGACGTTCCTGAGGCCCATGTCCTAGAGCATCCTGCTCATTCTTAAGCAGCCATTGTGCATCTTCACCCCTAAAGAACCATGAAGAATCAGTATCTTGTCCTTATCATGTCACCTCTAGAAGCTGCCAATTTATTGAGCCAGCTTATTCCACCCTCATCTGGGAGAGACCACTGCTTGGCTCTGCTCTGGTAGCTGTAGATGGAAATATGAGGGGTACAGCCCCTGTCTTTGAGGGGTTTGGACTCTGGTAGGGAAGACAGAATACAGAGAAACTACAGCTGACCTTTCAATGACAGAAGTTTGAACTTTACAGGTCCACTTACACATGGATTTTTTTTTCAATATGTAGTATAAATGTATTTTTTCTTTCTTATGATTTTCTTCATAATGTTCTTTTCTCTAAGCTTCCATAATGGCAAGAATATAGTAAATCATACATATAACATATAGAATATGTTTTGTTGACTGTTTATGTTATTGGTAAGGCTTCAGGTTAAGAGTAAATTATTACTAGTTCAGTTTTTGGGAAGTCAAAATTAAGATGGGGTCAGGGACAGGGGGTTGGTGCTGCTTACCTTTGCATTGTTCACGGGTCAGCTGTATTTCAACGTAACGAATGAATCATGAGGGCTTTGAGGGAGGCTTCTTCAGGTAAGTGAGGAGGTGAGGATAGCTTCATAGAGAAGCTGTATTGCACAGGTGACAAGCACGAGGCCTGGGGGCTGAATCCGGCTCTCCACCTTATGTTATCCAGCCCAGCACCTTGTTTCTACCCTGGGGCAGTGCCAAGCTCTCGCTTAACTGTTAAGGAGTAGTTACGTTTATACAGTCCTAACATTACATTCAATCCTTTAAAGGCAACCACGAGGCTGATGTGGCCCCCAGTGAAAATAAGTTTGACACCCCTGCCGTATCGGGTCTTCAAGACAGTGAGCACTTCAGGGCCCACAGGGGTAAGCGGGGTGTCTGGCAGAGGAACCAGCTGAGCTGTCCTGCGCTCGGTTTGCCTGGAGGACAGTGAATAGGTGGGAGAGAATGGTGGCTAAAGGGATTAGGAGAAGATGATTATGCTTTAACTCCTCAGAGTTTAATTTTTCTAAACTGTAAATCTAATTATGTAATCATCCTGCTTAAATCTGTTGATTAGTCTTTATTGCCCTCTTGGGAAAAATTACCCTGTTCATAAAGTGGTCAGAAGTCTGAAGAGACTGAGAGTGGAGGCAAGGTTCTCCTTAGGGGCCCCTGCAGAAGCCCTGGAGTGATGGGGCCTCAGCCAGGTGGTGCAGTTGACTACATTTGACACCAGAGGAAAGAGGGCCAGAGAGAGAAGAGTAGCATGGGCTTTAACGGGGGCACATGCCATCAGGTTGGGGGTCACAACTCTTTCAATGTTTGCTCCCTCTTCCCAAAGTCAGGGTCAAGCACTCGGTGCCGCACTCTGAAGACGCTGCTATGAACTCCAAAGGGCCAGAGTTTAGACCGCTTCCTGACTCTGCAGCCCACCCAATGGGTGTAATTGAGCTGGTCACTTCCTGCTCCGGGTCTGAAATCGCCAATCATAACCTGAGACTATATTTACCACCTTTGGTATTTTAGCCTCTTTGAAATAGCACAAAGGCAAAACAAATAGAGAAGATAATTTCACTTCACAGTTCAATGGACCTGACTCTAAACCCTGCCTCCACTAGTGACCAGCTACTGAACTTAGTATCTTTGAGCTTCAGTTTCCTTATCTGTAAAATGGAGGTAATACTGATCTCTTGCTTAACCTGAGGATTCAATGAGATGCTTCTGCACAGGGCAAGTGACCAACAACTGGTTTCTGCTACTGTCTTCCTCACCCTGTCTCGTGTTGCTGGACTCCACCCGCCGAGAGGTAAAGTGCCCACATACAGACAAAGCGATTTTCCCAAGGCCACAGAAGACAATAGTGAAGAAACAGGTGATACCTCTCCATCCAATGGGTTTCCAGGCTGCTTCTGAGCCAGACCGTTTCCCCATTAGGAATTGTTATTGCACGTCTTCCGTTTAATCCATTTGCATAATGTCATTGTGGTCTTGGATGACTCTGAAGAAAAATCAGAATTAAGAGGTCTTCTGACATTGAAATAAGCTGAGAGATAAGTGTTCCTGATAGGATGACTTTCCCCTGCCTACCGTAACTGGCTGTTGCTCGGGAAACATTCCCAATATTTACACATTGGAAGGGACCTGACAATTCGCTATCACTTTATTAGAATGGTATTTATAATTCATAAATGTAAAGTCATCAGAGTTTTTGGAATGGGGTGGTTAAGAATTAGAAATGAATCTACAGTAGCTATAATGCAGACTTCAGACAGGATGAAATAAAGTCATTTAGAACAAGCACAATGCAATGAGAAGTCACAGAGATAAATGATGTCACGTTATCAAAATGTGCTGGTTGGGCAAATGCTTAGTACAAGGAGAGGTGACCCTCTCATGAAAACCAAACTTGGAGGGTCAGTGCCTGAAGGACTAGATGATGCTGATGATGCCGCCAGTGTTGGCATATGAACTAAATACATCCATCTATTAATTTCCCTGCCTAGATAAGTGTTAACCAAAGCCCCTCAGCCTCTACAGTTAGTGAGTGGAGGTGTAGCTATGAGATTCCCACACTTCATGCAACTTTCAGAACACAGAATTCATTGCAGACATAGACTGAATCTGCACAATAAAACCAGCATATTTGAGAAGAAACACACAAAATGAAAAAAACTGGAGTAATGGGGAACCTTGATGATAACTGTTCAACACCTAACACCGAGAAGTTAGAAGAGGCACAGTAGTTTGCTTTTGTTGGGCCATGGAAATAGGCCTGAAGCAGACAAAGTGATGAAGTGGCTGCACTCCAGATCTTCTGTGTCTCTGGTAGGCACCCAGCCATTCTGTCTTGGGCTTGTTCAGGTGAGTATCTTCCAGAAGTGGTTAGGTTGAAGTGGACATGTGGAAGACTCCTCTCCCAATTCCTGCTAGTAACCAGGCCTCTGGCATCCTAATTTATAAAATAGACTTTTTCCAGCTAAAGAATTGTTTTCACTTAGTTCAGCCCATTTTCAAGTGTGTTCATGAATGGAGAAAGCCAACTTTGCCAGGGTCTGATCTGTCGCCTGGATAAGAAGATATCCAGTTAGTAGACCTGCTGACACAGGAAATACAGTTCTAAGTAGGAATGATTTGGAGAGGTCTGATTAAGATAACTCATGATGTTGGGAGAAGTAGAGAGGGGCCATAGGAGGAGTTTGTGAAGGCAATTGTGGGCGGTCTCGGATGGGATTGGCTGAGAACCTGGATGCCTCCAGGGCCAATGGGAATAAAAAGAGGGCTGGCCTCTGGCTCAGAAAGAGTGCTCTAGCTCCTGAGCTAGCTCTCTCTCATGCTCTCTCTGATGCTGTGGCTCCGGTTTGGCTTCGGCTCTCAGGCTCCTTCTCAGGCTCTTCTTCCTCAAGGATGTCTGGATGATCGTGCTGCAGCTGCCTGCATTTCCCAATGGACTGTATTTTGTAAGGGAGGGAACTCCAGGCACAGCCTAGGATCAGGCTGGCCTGGCAGAGGGTGGCAGGGTTATTCTTTGAGTGTTCTGGAGGAAATGGGCTCTGAGGCAGTAAGTAGCCTGCCATTCTTCCAAAATTGTGTAGTTTTTGTATATTAGGTTGTTTTTAGTTGGTAAACTAACCGTATAGAAACAAGGTAACTAACAACTATCAGGGAAAAGATAGGAGAACATAGGTGTTAAGAGTTTAGCCTTAACTGACAGGCTTACGTGATGAAAGCTGTGACTTGCTAGGCTTAAGTAACTGCTTTGGACTACAGACTCCTTTGTCACCAAACCTGTGCCTCTGGAATTTGTGCCTAGAGGGCAGTGATGGCAGGACACCAAGTGCTATTCAGTAACGGGAAGACCTTATTTCTTCGCAACAGATACTTAGAGAGCATCTTGCATGATGCAGTCTTGCAGCATGAACGGACCATGATACTTGCTCTCACTGAGTCAAGCATAAGGTGGAAAACAAGGATGGGTTACCCCACACCACACCATGGAGCTGGAGTGGAAGCACTGGAGGAGACAAAGGACTTAATATTTTAGTGATTTTAGTGATTTTCTGCCCAAGTAACCTTAGCTACGGTGGAGGATAAGGACAAAGGGAGATGGTCCTTTCCTTTATGTTCCAAAGCTTGACAACTTTGGGGAAAAAACAGCAGTGTGGGAAGTCCTAGTCAAAGCCCATTAAAATGGAAAGCAGTTCCTCTGAACTATTCAAGCATCATTCATTCAACAAATATTTCCTGAGCACCTGCTGTTAATGAGTCCTCACCTCAAAGCTATGGGTGGGCATTTTTGTCTTTATTTACAGAGGGCTCAGAGAAGTAAAATGAGTTGTCTAAGCCACACAACAAGTACATAGGCAGTGGACCTGGAATTTTAATCAAGACGTATTCTTTTCTAAAAAACGACATCCTTATCCTGGCCAGAACACATTTCCTTTTTAGAAGTCCCCTAGGCATCGTTCTAGTGCAGAACCTTCATCTAAGATGTGAAATGTGAGGCTCGGGCAAGTCTGATTCAATCTGATTTGAGTCCATAAACATTTACGTGCCGGGCACTGTGCAAGAAGGATCCATGCCTCTAGGAACTCTCAGGCCAGCTAGGGTTACACACTTATGCCCTCACGCATCAGAGTATTGCAATACACACGCAGTGGGGTCACAGACCCTCAGTGGATCCTGCTGATTGATGTGACCACAAGTGCCTCTCCTGAGTATCCGTCCAAGAAAGGAAGCCCCTGGTGATATTTCCATAATCATTTTTCTCCTCCGGTGCTCTGAAGGTAGCATCTCTTTCTGCCAGGATTGCGGTTAATTCTGAGACTCCCAATCTCCACTCACCTTGGATCATAGGCCAGATAGGAGCATAAATCCAAAAGTAAGTAGATTCTGAACTTCAGAGGCAGGGTAGGGCACAGACTGGGGCCTGAAAGTGTCCAGGCTGCCCCACCTCTAGCCCCAGGATCTTCTCAAAGAAGTCTCTCAGGGGAAGAACTGGAGCAAAGGAGGGGCTCCTTTCCTCTTTGGTGGGACAAGGGTGGAGAAGAAGCAGGATGAGGTGGTGATAAAGTTGGTGATAAGAAGAGAATGCTAAGGACACAGTGAAAATTAAATGCCCCAGGGGACTTCCTTTTAAAGACAGCAAGTGTTTGAGAAGTCAGAAGATACCAGCATAGAACTTCCTAAGCATTCATTGACTCAATCAATCATTCATTCATTAAGGTAGCAATGGAAAAAACATATTTACAGTTCTAACTTTTTTCACTGTGCAGCCTGTGTTGTGGAGAAAATCAGATTGTAGATACCTCATAGTTGTGAGTACCCTTCACTCCCTTGACTCTAGGCATCTTAAATTCAGGTTCTGCCTCTCATTTATCGCTGTATAAATGTGAGTGAGCTTTTTTTTTTTTCCATACTCTCTGAATTGTAGGCTCTTTGCCTGTAGAACAGGTACTATCCCTGCCCTGGCCCTCCAAGGGTCCTTAGGAGAAGGAGACAATGGGTTGGACATGAGGCCGTGAGCTCCACAAGGGATCCACAGAGCAACGATACACAAAGCGAGTCAAGACCGAGAGCTTTAAACTTAACTCTGCAGTGCTTGCAAAAATAGATGTTACTCTCAGCGCACTGGAGAAGAAAAGTGATTATGTAAATGTTACCAGGTGCTTCCTTTGTTGGATGGCTGCTCAGGGATCGTGACAGGCTCACTCAGCGCTGTTTCCAAGATGCCATTCACAGCGGTTTGCACAGTTCATCAAATGAAGGATGTGCTCAGATGTCTATTGTGTCCATTTATTAGTTAATACTTAAAGCACCTCATACATCTGAATGCAAGCTATCAGTCCGTGAATGCGTACCTGTTTTATGAATACCTTGATTTTCTTTGGAAATAATTTCATTTGATCCACTGAGAGACGGGAAGATGGTAAGAGAATAAAACAAAGTTTTCCTTCCTCTGGGATGCTCCTAAGGCAAGTGCACCCCCCCCCCCCCCGCGTTACCTCCCCAGACACACATCTGTCCTGATCCAGATGTTAATGCTCTAGAGTTGACAGCACATCAGGTAAACAACCAAAATATTATCCTGAGGAATGTCAGATTTCACTGCATAGTGTTTAAAATTTAACTGTTATTTAGCATTTACAGATAACAGACATAATTACAAATTGTTTTACAATCATTTTATAGTTGCTGTGTGAGAGATAATTAAAACAAAACCATTTTAAATGAAGCTATTCAAAGGGACAAAGCTGTTGTGCCAATAATGTGCTATATAAATGCAAATTACCAAGATTTGTATTATAGTGAAAACTGCTTATATCGTTTTTCATGAGACCAACATGTAAATATTGTAATAGTTTCTGATTTGTAGAGCACTTTCTGCCTAAAAGATAACCATACCTAGCCATGCATTATTAAACAGATCTTCCCAACAGGCCAGGGATGAGTAAATCCATTTATTCACTGATCCTTCCGATCAGATCCTACAACAATGCCCAGCTCATAATAGGCCCTCAGTGTTAACAATTGATTGACTGACTGAGTGAATGAGGTAGCATTTTAACAAGATTCATAAACATCTATAGCCTTCATGCAGAGAATGAGGGTGGGGGAGGGGATGGTTATAAAGTACAAAAAGTCAAAGTTGAAACATTTGATGAATTCCTGAAGTCAAAAGACTTGGCAAGAACAGAAGGAACGAAAATAGAAGGAACATGAGCTAAGATTAGTCAGGTGTGTTGAGGCTATCATAAACATTTGGAGGAAACCTATATTTCTAGTGCTCAAAATATGAAACTTGAAAAGAAGAAATAATGAAGAAAATTCACTAGTAATTGGTGAGGTTAATGTTCTGGAGAAGTAACCCCAACTGAGCAATAATCTGTACATTTTAAGTGCCCGAGAAGCCAATAAAAATGTAATCTCAGGAGAATTGTGTCTTCATTAGCATGGAAACAGCAGCAGCCTCATCAGTGGTGTGAGCAGAGCAATCCAGGGTTTAATTCTACAGGATCCCTGTTTTATAGGAAAAAGCGCATCTTAGATTCACCGTGCATATTTAGGGAACCCTTTTTTAGAGGCATGCTATTAGCCACTCGTGGAGCTAATGTACTGAGAAACACGGTTTGGAAAATTCTGGCTGAGAACACGGAAAATTCGAGCAGAAGAGCAGGCCGCACGGTGGCCATGTTTCTCGTGAGGAAACGACTCACACTCCTGTTCATCTTTGGCACTTAACAATCATAAGAGATGTTTTGAAGCCTTCTTGAATCCCCAGATTTCTAAATGCCACCTATAGCATGCCATTTTTAAAAAATGAAATGTCGTATGACTATATCTGGGACATTTAAATGACCCTTTCGACCTTTATTGATTTTGTACACACGACAACCAAGTCTTTATAGCGAAGCTATCACTGTCATTTTTTTCACACCATTAGAGCACAAAACAGTGT
Source organism: Micronycteris hirsuta (assembly GCA_004026765.1). Taxonomy (NCBI): domain Eukaryota; kingdom Metazoa; phylum Chordata; class Mammalia; order Chiroptera; family Phyllostomidae; genus Micronycteris; species Micronycteris hirsuta. The sequence goes on along the minus strand of PVJI01000737.1, from coordinate 52,071 downwards.
CCTGTCTCTGACCGTTGGATCCATGCGGGCTGTGCCTGGGAGGAGCTGCGAGTCCCGCACACCACTCAGCCCCCTTGGCCCCGGGTTGGGAGGGCAAAGGGCTCGTGCCTCCGACTGAGTCTGATGATAGTTGAACAAAGCAGGGGCCTGCATGGAAACTGCAAAGATTATCATGACAGTTGCCAACGACTTGCTTAAACGTGAAATAACAAGAATAAAATACGAAAAAAGAACCTTCTGACACAGATTTGAGCGCTTTTCGTGGATTGCTTCATTTCTTCCCCACAGCAGCCCTGTGAGCTGGCCACCATTACAATCCTTTTTCCCACCGAGGCTGCCGAGACACAGGATCCCATGGGAATATTGCTTTCCTAGTATAATGCGAATGCCTTCTGCTCTTCCCAGGCCTTTGTAGTTAAAGTGGCATTTTACCTCGGCTTTTGAGAGAACATTGGATATTTTCAATCATAATAAATAGGTTGGGACTCTAAACAAAAGGAGGTTTAAAAGATCCCTTGAGCTTGAAATGAAGGTCACAAGGTCAGTTTTTGAAACATCAATAGTCTTCTTCCCTCCAATAACTAATAGCACAGAATTGATCAAATGATTGCAATTTTCAAGTGTGGCCTATGTGCAAAGAATGATCTTTAGTTTTTGAAACTGTTGAAAAAAATCAAAGGAAGAATAATAGTTAATGTATGCAAAAATCAGATGATATTCAGATTTCAGTGCCCATAAATAAGCTCTCATTGGAACGCAGCCGCATCCACTCATTTACCAACGTCAGGGGCCGTCTGGGGGCTGCGCCAGCAGAGCTGGGTGGTTACAATAGGCCCATGATTCCTGAAATATCTGGACTTTTATGGATAAGTTTGTTTGATTTAGAGCTTTGTGCTTTTTAGTGTTCATTCATCAAACGTTTCTGAGCACCGCCTTCTCCAGGCACTAAGGAAACTGAGATCCAGGGAGGCAGGAAAACAAATGACGCCAAACACACAGCATCCAAAGTGGTTTGGGAGAGAGATGAGCACACGGCTAGGGGACTGCCAGGGCGGGGCGTGGTAACAAGGGGTGAGGGGGTGGGAGGGTGCGGTAAAGTTTTCAGGAAAGAGGTAACAGTCCACCGGGCTCTCAGACGTAACAACCACACAGTGAAAGGTAGGGTAGACCAGCCGGCATCACTATTTTGCAGATGAAGATACAGAAGCTCACACAGCCCAATAGTTTGCTGAAGGCCAGTTGGTAAAGCAGGGTCAGGGCAAGGCTAGAACCTGCTTCTAGGCTTCCCATGGCCAGGCCTATGTGACCTATCGAAGGAAGCTGCATGACAAGAAGGGAAGAACCACATGGGCCACAGGCTGGGAGGCCAAGCAGAGGAAAAAGGCCAGGTGACTGTCCCAAGGAGACAAATAGAAGTGGAAATTTGAAGTGCTTGCTGGTACACAACAAATGTGACTTCTGAATGACCATTCTAGAATGTAGGCCACTTTTTAATGAACTGAAAGTGCTCCGAGAACTTTGTGCTGCTATCTGTATTTTAGGAGAGCTGATGCTGAAGCCTGGATTTTGTTACCTGCTTCCCGGGTTGGGACTATCCCAGGTCTTCCGTCTGCTTTATTTTCACCACTCTGGTTTGGGACTCATCCATGGAAGCCTGGAAGGAAAGGGTTGTCCTTTTAAGTTTAGTCATTTGCCAAACATTTGTTTTGTTTTGTTTTAGTAAATGTGTTAAGTGTTTACCATGTGTCAGAAACTTTTACATGACATCATTTCAATAAATCATGGGTATGAGTAAATGGCAACTGTGTTGAGCATATAAATATTTTATCTCGCTTCATTCCTGCAGCAACCCTAAGTGGAAGATCAGGATAAGAGTGGAAGAGGGAAAGAGAATTGACCTTAACTGACTGCCAGTTAAGGAATTAAGAAGGTAGTTCTCATTTTTCTGCAGTTAGGAATAATGCTGCAGAGAATAACATCAGTTTCCCTAAAACAACACTGAAATAAAAACATTTTATCATGCAAAAATATTTATTTAAATTGTTAATTAACATCGACACTTTGACACTGCCTGAGACTACCCTGTCTTCCTCCAGTGGCTTCGGAATGTCCCCAGGGTAGGTCATAGATCAAGCTGATACTGAGCCTGACCTTGGTAACCGTGTCCCTTCCTCCACCTCCTGCCCCCAGGGAAGAACATCGGCATCTGTTGAAAATCTGTAGCTGGGGACATAATGCTCGGGGACTCCAGAGGCTTGAGTCCCCTCCTCCTTCCCCCATCCTTGTCCCCCGCAATCTCTAACCCTGACTTGGCTTACACTGCACCTGGGGGTCCTTGGAGCTTCGCTGCTGGTGATCCTATGGCCAGAGAGGAGGAAGGGGGTTCTCTGCTTTCACTTTGGGATTTGGGCTTTTCCATCTGACAGTGGAAATCTACCAAGTGAAAGCAGAGCACTTGCGGAAAGTCAGTATTCTCGCTAATTCAAGTTTACAGCATGCGAAAAATTCATCTTTTAGGAGCTTATGATTTATTTTCCCATCCAGACCTCTCGATGTTTTGATTGATAAATGAAAATTCGGTAACTTTCTTTACCACAAGATGCTCTTTGTCTTATCTCTGCATTCCCAAAAGTCTACAAGAGGAGACTGAATGTAGAAATTAGACACGAGAATATTAGTCAATCCCTAGTTATCAGACTAGGGGGAAGCACAGGAGGACTTGGGCTCCTGCATACACCCTAACGTTACGTACAGAGCAGAAACTGTCTGTGAATGTAACTCTCGCTTTGCTACTTACCAGCCGTGTGATCTTGGGCAAATCATTTAAATTTTCTGAGTCTCAGTTTCCTAATCTGTAAACTGAGGATCATGCCAGTACTTGTCTGTCTTTAGTACTAGTACCTAGGATCATGAATATTAAATGAATTAATCCATAGAAAGGGCTTAAAACAGTGCCTGAACCTAAGCTCCCAAGAGATGTTAGCTATTATGGTTATTTATACTTGTCACTGAATTACGGTAAGGGAGCATCCAAGTAATAACTGCCCTGAGGGAAAAAAATCACCCTTCATAGACAGATTATTCACTCAGCTGCCGGATCTGCACTTTAAATAAAATGTACTCGCCATTGAGGGGATTGATGCCCAGGATCCAGGGAAAAAAATCTACTCATTTATTTATCAGGCTCTGGGATAGACTCCAGAGGTCTGTGTAGCATGTATCTGAATGTTTAACTATTATAAAAATCAAGGTAGCAAATCATTACATAGAATGCTTTATCCTGCTTCGACAAATTCACTCTCAAGGTGAACTGGAAAGCCAAGTTTGAATTTAGAATTCTTGGAATTCTCAGAGTGCTGTGCCCAGATGTGGCAGCCAGCACAAGGATTGCGGGCCCTGGCTCTGCCTATGGCCTGGCACCTCCTTCCCCACTCCAGTTCAATTCTGCACCCATGTCCTCGCACACTGGCATGTGGGTGCTCTAGCTTGTGTGTCCCAACTGTATGTGCAGTCATCAACCACTCTGTGAACCTGCCTCAGGTCTAGGGTGCTCACCTGATGGCATCATCCACATGTGTGAGGATAAAGCTGGGCAAGACCTGCATACAGGCAGGGAAGTGGATCCTGGGCCTTTGGGGTAGATGATTCCGGGGTGCTGGGCCTCTAGGAAGAGCATATAACCTCAGATAGAAAATTCCCCTTGGCCCCGTAGACTCCTTACCCCGTGGGAAGTGTGGCCTCTGAAGGAGGGGAGGGGCAGGAGCCAGGCCCCGGCGTCCATGTTGGTGGCAGTACCGCTTTGTGCCTTCACGGTCCCTGACACTACAGATAGCACGGGGAGAAGACAGGCACGGTATGAAACATATAATGTGAACCAACATTGAATAGCCACGTAAGCAAATAACTCACTCCCATTTTGACGCTGCTGTGAAAGAGGAATTCCAAGGTATTGTGAGCATGTGAAGACGGATCCCTGAGCTCATCTCAGGTTTGGGGAAGGTTGTCCTTGGAACGCTGTCTGAACTGAGACCTGGGGGATATGGAAGGAAAAGAGGATATGAGAGTCTTCTGGGAAGGAGAAGCAGTATGTGCAAAGGCCCTGACGTGGGAAGAAACTGAAAGAAGGCTCACGTGTCTGGAGTGCACAGATGGCGAGGGCTTGGGAACGACTGGGGAGGAGATTCAGGAAGGGGTGAGCTACTTCAGGATGGGTAAAAATTTTGTTTTGTGAGGTTTTACCTAGGAGCAATGGGAAGGCATTGAAGGACTTTAAGCTGGGGTATGATCTGATGAAATCTGCATTTTAAAAGTTCTCTTTGCTTGCAGCTTAGAATGGGTTAAGTGTGAGAAAGTCAGGTGAAGACGCTGAGAAGGGAGCTCAGAGAAGATGCGTGGGTGGGCCTGTCCGTGAGTAGAAGGCAATGGGAGCTGTGGAGGAGGTGCAGTCACCTAAGTGGCATCTCATTACAGGGCTCTCGCGAGGGAGAAAGGCCAGGGCTGGCTGAGCCCTGGGGGGATTCCATGTCAGACTCCATGACCTCTCAGCCCTCCACCACCAGCACCCTGGTCTCAGCCGCTGTCATCCCCGTTCCCCATAAGGTAGTAGGAATGGTCAGAACACATGTCAGATCACATCTCTCCTTGGCACAAAACCCTCCACCAGGCCCTGGCTCACTCAGAAGGAAAGCCATAGTCTTTATGGTGGACTGCAAGGATCTGCACAACTCAACACACATACTCCCGCACCCATCTGCCTCTCCCATCTGGAAGGTGGGCACGCCTCTGTAAGTGGTAAGTCCCTAATGCTTGAATGTAGCTGCAGTGGGTGGGGAGTAAATCAGCGCTGCAGTCACACTGGCTCAACTCTTACAAACTGACCTTATTGTCAACCCCTCACCCTCTCGTTCTGCATCAGGACGTTTGTACCGGATGCTCCCTCTGCCTGGAATACTTTCCCCTCCCATGTGGCATGACTTGGCTCCATAGTTCACGACATCTTCTCCATGAAGTGACACCTACTTAACCTCCACCCACACCTAGCACTCTCCATCCACTTTTCCACTAATCTGTAAGCTTTGTGAGGACAGAAGTGTTTACCTTTTTATTTTTTACTGCTATTTCCCAAAAGCCAGGTAAGCTTGACACATACCTGGTCTTCAGTAAAAATCTTTGGAATGCAAAAAATAAATGACAAGTTTAAAAAGTCAAGTAGGATGACAAGTTTACACAAAAAGCTAAGATGGATCAGCCATTTAAGAAAAATGACATCCAGTACCAGGTATTTAAAAAAAAAATAAGTGAGAGATCGGCTTCTATTGAAGATGAAGTGAAATGAAGACCGAACTTTTGCATTTCTATATTGACCAGACGGTAAGCCTCATGAGGACCAGGATCTTCGCTATTTGTTTACAGTGTATTCTCAGCACCTGGCAGAGTGTCTGCAGCACCGTTGACCTTGTACTTACCAATGAACTGACATAGAGCCCATTCATTGCTGATCTTGGCGATGGCTGTGTTGACTGTGTGATGAGGGTGGGAGATCAACTGAGGGACTTGTGGCAAGTTCGGGAGAACATAGGGAGTACCACGAGTTTGGACAATGCTGGAGAAAACGGGGTGCAAAGGAGAAGAGGGAGATAACGGAAGTACCTGGAGAGAGGTGTGAGATCAAGGAAGGTTTTCATTGTTCTTTTTAATTAATTAATTAATTAATTTTCATAGGGAAAATTCTTAATTAAAGGAACTGTACATTTTATTTTTCGATTACAGGTGACATTCAGTATTAGTTTGCATTAGTTTCAGGTATATAGCACAGTGGTTAGAGAATCATACACTTCACAAAGTGGTACCCACCTGACACCATACATGGAATTTTTAAGATGGGAGAGACAGAACCGTGTGCAAATGCTGATTAGAAGCTCCGTGGGAGACGTGTGGGAGAGCAAGGAAAATCGGTGCTGTGTGAATTCCTTCAGACGGCGGGTGGTGTGGCACCCAGACACTGCACTCGTAAAGTGTGGCAGTGATTTCCACACGTGTGTAAACACGCAGTCCTGAGAATTTACACGTTTTGAGCACAGCTCCGTGTGATTCCTGTGTGAGCAAGTGTGGATCATGTCTGTGGGATGGGAATTCTCTAATAGGAATTTGGCAAAGGTGTATCTTAAAATATTCTTGCTTGCTGATCTCTGAAAATTGCTTTAACCTGGTCCTGTCTGCCACCAGACGTGAATCAACATCCTGATGCCTTGCTATGAGTAATCCTACCTGTTCTGCTTAATCCCATGAATAATCAATCCAATGTAAATGTGTCTTAATGCCTCTAATAAAACCCCTGGCTGGGCAACCCACGAGGTCTTTCTCCCCAGGTCTTTCTCCCCAAGTTGGGGGATGGTGGAAGAGACCCGTGGCCACCAGATTTCTTCCCCCTGCGTGTCTTGGTGTGAGATCCTTACACGCATTGGTTACGGTCAACCCCGGGTATCGGCAGGACCGATCCACCCCGCGACAGTAAAGAGCCCGTCTCCAAGGGCAGGCAAGGAGATGGAGGGGGAGGTACAATGCAGGTACGTCTGTGGAGGTTGCCCACCCCCCCCCCATCGTATCTGTGTTCTCTGTGTATTAAGTAGGAGGAAGGTCATAGGTTGGGAGAGAGCAGGTGGATAGGGGGAGGTTCGGAGCCTTGAAGGGAAAGGAGAAGACTTGACATTTTGGACACAGAAAGACACAGGGTGGGTGCAGTAACTTCAGTAGGTTGGGGGGCATGTTTGGTGGGGTCTGGATGAGAAAGTCTCTGGTTATTGAATAGAATAGATCAAAACAAATATAGGAGTGTGGATCAGTGGTCTACGTTCTACGGTACTCAATTTCCTCACCTGTTTGGAGAAAACAATCTATGATCCCTTCCCACTTTTACACGTTATAACTTTGTTGCAACCATGTAGGTATCAGAATGATGATGATGGTTTTCTGTAGCATCTTAAGGTAGCTGAGAGGTTGCTAAGTCCCAGAGAGAAATTCCATTAGACATAGGGCTTTTGTCTATTCCATAACCTCTCCAGGAAACTGGAGTGCATTATTTCATGAACTAGAAGTGAGTAGCCTGGGAATCATTGTTGTTTATATTTGGGAATACTGTGTGAGCATTGCCCTTCACAGTCCCACCCCAGGGACCTGAGGCTTCCACTGGAAGCCCTGGGCAACCTCTACTCCCAGGAGGCCCTGCTGGGTTACAGTGAAAAAACTACGGGATCTTAAATCATAATCCGGCTTCAAATCTTCATCTTCTGCCTGGGAAAGGGAATCATGCTGACAGCGATGGGGGACGAGGGGGGAACCGCTCTGAGCCTCTGCTTTCACCCCTGAACAGGACAATAGTAGGCCAGCTGACCACACACGGATACCTCCTGGAATTTTTAACATTCTGTGAGTCAGCCACTACAGTGATCATGTCTTATGTTAACTCAGTCTATCCGCAGAACCCTCTAAGAAGGTTTTTATCCTGTTTTGAGGAAACTGAGGCACAAAGATGTCAAATAATTTGCCCAAGGCCACCCAGCTCATAAGAACTGAGCCAGTTTGACTGCAGACTGGCGTGCTCATCACCCACTGCAGCTGCTTTCAGGCACCGGGACACTTCCTACTTACGAAAGAATGCCCACCTTATAGCACGCTTCGTTTAATGATCCCCAAAGCCTGTGACGTTGTTATCACAACTCTTGCAGGGAACAGGCTGCGGATACTCTCAAAGGTTAAGTCATGTGCCCAAGAGCGCAAAGCCACTCTGTGGCAGAGCCGGGCATCAGCAGACGTTTATGGCTTCCAAAGTCTGCTCTCTTTCTGCCACATCAAGGCACTCTATCAAAACAAGATAACACATAACAGTGCCTGGTAACTTGTGAAACACGGTACCAACAATAGTATTACCATTCTCAGTGGTTCTGGCTCTCTCCAGAGCTCAGAGCTTCACATTGCTTTCACAGACAAGATAACTGGGTTTTGGAGCAGTCAGCTAATTTGCCAATGTCACACAGACAGGAAACAGGAGAGCTGGGATTGGAATCAGCTGAGCCAGGCCCCCAGGTAGTCACGTGTTCTCTATGACCTTCACCCTTGGGCCCAGGGGTGCTCCGCATAAAGATTGTGTAACCTTCTCCAAGGTTGATTTTATTCAGAGATTTGGGTAAACTATCATTTTTATGTTAGGCATAGTGATATATGAGTGCATCAGAATGCAGCATTCACATGAGTTTTTAAAATAAAACATGAGACTTCAAAACAATTGTGCTTTTGCTGCTACAGTTTAGGACTAGCCCCTTAGACCCTCGGTCACCTAGTTAGTTCTCTTGGCCAGGACTGGTGCTTGGGAAGTTTGAGAAGCTGCTCCTATATCGTGCTCCAAAATAACTAAAGACAAGATACAGAAAAAAACAGGGGCATTTGTATCTTCTGGCTGTTTTTGTAGTGAGGAGGTAGTGGCTGCTTAGATGTGAATGAAACTGCTCCAAAGGCGGGGTGAGAGGCGGAGGTGTCTGATCTTGTGTGTAGCTTCTGCCACCTGCAGACACTGTTTCGCATAATGTAGTGGAGGCTCTGGGTTGTTGGTGAGCGAGGCTATCTTCCTGCCGGACTTCACTGCATGTACTTTCCCTTCTCTACCACTGGGGGTCACAACTGCCCACAGTACTGTACTGTCTCCAATTTAGAAAGCCAAGTTCTTTTCCGTGAGTAAAAGCTGTGTCTTGGTGAAACAAGGTAGTTTTGCCCCTTTGTTGATGAAAGATTAAAGGGGTTAGAGGTGGGGGACATTGGTGAAGGATGGGGCGTGGGGAAAATAAGGAGGCAGAGCTTGGCGTCACAGTGCAGAAAGCTACCTCCTCCCTGCTGGTGACCTCTTGGGGTGGGCTAAAGTGAGTGCTGGAGTAGGTGTGGGGCAGTGGGAGGAACTGCTCTGCTTTAACCGTATCTCCTTCACCGCCGGGCTCAATAGGCTTCCTATGGGCTGCGCATGGGCGGCCAGGGTGAAGAACTGGCTTAGCGTAAGGTTGTATTTTAGAAGAGAATCAACGAAAAACATCGACTGGAGCTTGGGGAACAGTTAATTTTATTGGATATTTCTCTTCCACTAGGCTGGGAACCTCAGTGTTCTCAGACTTTGTATTCTGTCAACTGGTGGTCGTTGGCACCTATTTATCAACAGGAATCCTTAATTTGGGGTGCGGCAAAGAGGGAAATTTCATTCTGTGCGAACAGCTCAAATGTGATACGCCAGGGCTGTGAGAACAGCATGGCGGTGGAACAGCCCAATGGTGTTACAGCTCAGTTACAAAGCAGCACGGCTGTGAAATAGCCTGGCTGTCAGGAGGTCCTGGGGTGAGGCGGCCCTGGGACCAGGCTCCTCTCCTGCTAGACAGCTCAGCCCTGTGCCGAGCCAGTCTGCTCTGTCCTGCGCTGGTCTGCTCTGGTGAGATATATCTTGTTTCAGCTCCAGCACAGGAACACAGTCTTTAGTTGTAGGTGGAAAAGGGAAGCTGTTTTATATAGACAATAGTCCCTGCCTCTGGTCCCTGACTGATCTGTCCTCATGCAAATGAGGACTCCAAATCCTCACAGTTTGGTCCAAAAGGCACTGTCCTGACTGGTCAGAATGGAGCTGCTCTGATTAGTCCGGTGGTGAAGATGCTGATGGGGATATGGCTGCACAGCTCTGATTGGATGAGGATGGTCTCAGTCCCATTGGTTGAAATAGGATTTCAGGAACTCATTTAGGAGGGCTGGCTCAGGTGGCAGGAACACTTCAGTGCAGGAAGTAGGCAGCTTACTGCTCCCTGAAGTGTGGTTTGCATGAGAGGCCCCTGGGTAAAAATGGCTAGCAGGCTCTGCTTTTGAAAATTTGAGCCCAGTTAGCCAGAAGGAGCCCTTCTTAGTAGGCACCTTTTTTCTTAGGTCCACAATTCCCAGGGCTTGGCAAAGCTCCTGGGCCATGGTAGACTCCAAGTAAGTACTAGAAGGAAGTAGCAAGGGACTGAGCAAGGACGAGGAAAGGAAGGGAAGAACAAATGAAAGGTATGTGTGGCAGATGGCACCCATCTGCTGGTATCTGTGCTCCTGTATAAACCCTTCCCTTCTAATAAATCCAATCTTACAAAAGTGATTGGTATCACCTCCAAGACTAGGTTACAAAAAGGCTGTAACTCCGACTTGAGCACACTTTCTTGCTCTCAGACTCTTGCTTTGAGGGAAGCTGCCAAGTCTGAGCTGTTCCTTGGGAACGGGAGCTCAGAGGCAGGAACACAGGGCGTGGATGGGCACAGCCAATGAGATTGCATCACAGGGAAGTGGGCTGGGGCTTAGGTAGAAGTGAGGGTCAGCAGTTGTGGGTTGGTTGAAAGAGTACTGGATGTTTATTTTTCTCCTTATATGCATGGATTTTATACACAGATAATACGCTATCATTGAAAGGATGTAATAACCCAAAGAGCTCTGCACCCTGATGACATTTGCTCCAAACTTGGCATTTGCTCTAAATGTCTTAAGGCTAATGAAGCTTTGGAGTCCTGAACTCAGGTGCTTGCAGTAGCCAGGCAGGCACAATGGCTAAGTGAATCAGCTTGCGTTTGGCTTGAGGAATAGCTCTTCCTCATAGGCAGCTGCCATGCAGCCCAGGCCATGGAGGCCAGGCTGGGAGTAAAGCCAAGGATGTCAGAGCTGCTGATTTTTTAAAAAATTTATTTATAAGTCCTCACCCGAGGATATGTTTTATTGATTTTTTAGAGACAGAAGAAGGGAGAGAAAGAGTGAGAGAGAAACATTGATCAGTTTCCTCTCACATACTCCCTGACAGAGACTGAACCTGCAGCCTGGGTATGGGCCCTGACCAGGGATGGAACCCACAGCTTTCTAGTGTACGGATGATGCTCCAACCAACTGAGCCACCCAGCCAGGGACAGAGCTGCTGATTTATTTTAAAAAGTGATATAGACTCTGGATATTTGAAAATGTTGGCTCAGAATTTCTTTATATTTCCAAAAAGATCATAGTTGCCAGCAGCAGATTTCAGGGTGGCTATGGTAAATTCATTTTTTAAGCATTAAAGATAAAGTTCCAGTGACCGGTTTGAGGTATGGTGTGAGGATATTTGAGGGCATCCATCAAAACCTCTGGTGTGTCCTGCATGGTGGGCAGCACGTAGCACTCAGGAACCTGGTTTCCAACTGGCTGCCCCTTCTGGTGAGCCCACACCCACAGGCAATAATGACGCAGTGATGCTTACCCATAACCCACTTCCTTCCTGAGGAAAGACCTCTGCCACAGCTACAGCCTTGCTTAAGGTCTTCCTCCTCAATTTGAGAGAAATAAATCTTTTTTTAAATTATATTTTATTGATTGTGCTATTACAGTTGTCCCAGTTTTTCTCCCTTTGTCTCATTCCACGCAACACTGCACAATCCCTCAAGCAATCCCCACACCATTGTTGATGTCCATGGGTCATATATATGTTCTTTGGCTGCTCCATTTCCTGTAAGTACTGTACTTTACATCCCCATGGCTATTCTGTAACTGCCTATTTCTACTTCTTAATCCCCTCACCTCTTCACCCATTCCCTGACAATCACCTCCCATCTGGCAACTATCAGAATGCTCTCCATTTCCATGATTTTGTTTCTGTTCTTCTCTGCTTCATTTCTTTTTTAGATTCAATTGTTGATAGACATGTATTTATTATCATTTTATTGTTCATAGTTTTGATCTTCTTTTTCTTAAATAAGTCCCTTTAATACTTCATATTATAATGGTTTAGTGATAATGAACTCCTTTAATTTTTTCTTGTCTGAGAAGCTCTTCATTTGCCCTCCGATTCTAAATGATAGCTTTGCTGGGTAGAGCAGTCTTGGCTGTAGGGCCCCGCTTTCCATGACTTTGAATATTTCTTGCCACTCCCTTCTAGTCTGCAAAATTTCCTTAGAAAAACCAGCTGACAGTCCTATGGGAATTTCCCTGTAGGTAACTGAGTGCATTTTTCTTGCTGCTTTTAAGATTCTCTTTTTATCTTTGACCTTTGAAATTTTAATTATGAAGTGTCTTGGAGTGGGTCTCTTTGCATCCATCTTATTTGGGACTCTCTTTGCTTCTCAGACCTGAATGTCCATTACCTTCCTCAAATTAGGGAAGTTTTCTTTCATTACTTTTTCAAATAGATTTTCAATTTCTTGCCCTTCTTCTCCTTCTGGCTCCCCTATGATGTGAATGTTGGAATGCTTAAAGTTGTTCCATTGGCTCCTTACACTATCTTCATTTTTTCTGGATTCTTTTTGATCTTGTTATTTTGATTGTTTCTTTTTGCTTCCTTACGTTTCAAACCATTGATCTGGTTCTTAGCTTCATTCACTCCACTGTTGCTACCCTGTAAATTGTTTTATTTCAATTAGTGTATCCTTCATTTCTGACTAGATCTTTTTCATGTTGTTGAGGTTCTCACTAAGTTCCTTGGGCATCCTTATAACCAGTGTTTTGAACTCTGCATCTGATAGATTGCTTATCTCCATTTTGTTTAGTTCTTTTTTTGGAGTTTTGATCTGTTTTTTCATTTGAGCCATGTTTCTTTTCTCTTCATTTTGGCAGCCTCCCTTTGTTTGTTTCTACATATTAGGTAGAGCTCTATGGCTCCGTGTCTTGGTAGTGTGTCCTAATGTAGTAGGTGTCCTGTAGGATCCAGTGGCACAGTCTCCTCTGCCACTCAAGCTGGGTACGTGAAATGCTCCCTTTGTGTGTGCTAAGTATACCCTCCTCTTGTAGTTGAGCCTTGATTGCTGTTGGAAGGTCAATGGGAGGGATTTACCCAGGCCAGTCAGCTGCAAGGACTGGTTGTGACCACTGACCACCAAACTCGTCTGTGGAGGATCAGCTGTGCAGGGGCAGGGTGGTGGTGCTCCATCGTGGTCTGTAGCTGTTCACTGGATGCACAGGCTCTGGGTTTCCCAGGTGGTGCAGGCCAAGGTCAGCCCCCACCTGTTTTTTCCCTGAGGCCACCCTGCCTGGGCTATAAAGCTATCTGAGATGGTTGCTACTTTTGTTGGGCTTGGAGATTCCCAGGTGAAGCAAAGCTTTAATCTAGGCTGGCTGCTACTAGTACCACACCTGGGGCCACTTAGCAAGAAGTATGGGGGCTGGGGCTCACTGAGGGGCTGTTGCTTGTTTGGGAGGGTTTAGGAAATTATGAAGCATGATCCAAGATCAGCCACTCATATAGAAAAGTCTCTGTTAACAGCTTGGGTGGGCTTATAACTTGGGTGGGACAGAGTCTCAGGACATCTTTATGGCAATGCAACCAGTGTTAGCCAGGTTGATGGAGTCTCAGGTATGGCACCTTCCTGTAGGCTCTGTGTCTCTTTGAAGGTAGTGTTCAGAAAAGGGACAATGGCCTTTCTGTCTGGGAGAAGGCTATCCCCCAGCTCTCACCTTGATACCAGACCCTTTATTTCCTCCCCGTGTGCCACTGATGCCTTTCAAGCTGCTACCCCAGTACTGGAGCTCAGAGGGAGTGAGTCTGAGTAGGTGAGTCCGTGTGTGAGTTCTTTAGGAGGAACTGTTTGGGACTCCAGAAGTTCCTTCCACTGACTCAGTCCCCACTGGTTTTGGCAGCCAGAAATTATGGGGACTTATTTTGCTGTCACTGGACCCTGGGCTGTGGGACCTGGTGTGGGGCTAGAACTCCTTGCTCCTGAGATATCCCTACTGAAATTTGACTCACCACACATGAGTGTGGGATCCTCCCATTCTGCATCTCCCCCCATCCTACCAGTCTGGATGGATGTAGTTTCTTTAATTCTGTAGTTGTGAGACTTCCATTCAACTCGATTTCTGATGGTTCTGAGTAATGGTTGTTTTATAATTTAGTTGAAATGTTGATGTGGTCATTCAAGGAGGTGATGCTGCCATGTTGACTGGTAGTCCATCCTTTTTTAAAAAATCCTCACCAGAGGATATGTTCATTAATCTTAGAAAGAAAGAGTAAGGGAGAAAAAGAGAGAGAAACATTGATGTGAGAGAAATATTGATTGGTTGCCTCCCATATGTACCGTGACCAGGGATCAAACTCTAAAACTAGGTATTTGCCCTGACAAGGGATCGAACCTACAACCTATTGGTGTGTGGAATGATGCTGCAACCAACGGAGCCACCCAACCAGAGTGGAAATCAATCTTTTCTATGAGTCTTCTAGACTCAGATGTGCAGAAATTAAAACAGGAAAAACTGGAGGCAGGTCTGGTTCTGGCCTCTCCTCTCCAGTGTCCCTACTTTGTTTGGTCTCTCTCAACACTGAGGGGGGAGCAATGAGGAAGAGCTATGAGAGGGGACAGGGCTATGGGAGGTGTTTCAGAGAGTTTCCACTCCACAGAAAAAGATTTTCATTCATTCAAGGAGCATTTTTAAACAGTTACTGCATGTTTGATACCATGTCGGGCACTAATAAGGCTAAAAAAGGAAAAAGATGGCACAGTCCATCCTCAAACTATTCTGGCATGTTAAGGGAGAGAGTGTACATTTATTGGAAACCAGTAGGAAGCCAAGTGGGTTCTAAAATGAAGGTGAAGTAGCCTGTAGAGAGATGTCAGCATAAACACGAATGAAATCAATGTTCCTCCAAGGATGCTCAGGGAATAGTTTCCCCAGCTCTAACATCATCCCTCCACCATAGCCTCAGGATTCTCTGTATGACTCAGGGAGCATCAATTTTGCTGGAAAAGGAGCTATCTAATTTTAACTATCATGTTTTCTAAAACAAAAAATCTAGTTATATGGTAAAACAATGAAACCTTTCTCCCTGATTCTTAAAATTCTTTACATGAAAAGATTTACAAAGGCATAGAAATTAGATCACATATGATTATTCAATTAACAGGTTGTCTTTATCAAAAAAAGGTACAATTAGGCATACTGGAAGTAATGTCATTTGCTGCTCTATCAATGTCTTCCCTGTTCCCCCTTGATGTGACTTCCAAAATTTGGTTGATTCTCTTTAAAAAACGGTCTAAGATGAGTGATTTAAAGAATTATAAATCAATCTCTGGGCTAAATTGGCTGATCTGCACTAAACTGGCCAATCCACAGCAGGCCAGGCATGCCAAATCCCCAGTTTTTCACGAGAAGGCCAGATGTCGATATTTCTAAGTGAGATCTTCATATACCCAATTGTTGACTTCTAATTAAAATACTTAGTAAGTGCCTTATAAGCCATAAGTTTGTGGTGAAGCAAAACTTATTTCACTCCCTAAAGAAATGGACCTTGTTCTTCAGGAAGTTGCCTTACTCCTGGATGGCTAGTACATACTAACTTGAGCATATAATGAGAATATCTGTGGTATATAATGAGCATTTAACATATGTTCAACATTTTTCTCTCTTTCCCATTATAAGACAATATTGTGGGATAGGAAAAAAATCAATCATAGGTTTTCCTATCTTTGTTATTAATTTCTAAGAATGGTGAATTTCCTTCCTCCAGCTGAAGGAGGAAAGTGGGCAAGAAAAGAAACACTGAGGTAAGGGGATTCATGTTTCCACAAGTGGGGAATCGTAGCCCTGGACTTTCACGTGTGTCAAAGAGCAAGTTCTCTTGCGTGATAAGCACAAGTCGGCATGCGTGGACCCATGTTCGTGAAAACAAAATTCCCTGTGGGGGAATCAGACTAACATTTCTTAGAATATTGCTGCTGCTGAAATCTCTCCCCTCCCTGGATTTATGCTAATGCCTGCCTGGGATCTTCCTGGCAGTGTTTACCGCTCTGTGTGCCCTTTCAATTGCATATCCCTCCTCTTGTAACTTCCTCAATTCTACCACCTGGCTTGAATTCCTGTTCTTTGCATAGTTAATGAAGACCATTCTGATGCGAATGTACTCTGAGACAGCTAATAAAAGCCGGGGTAAGCTAGGCCTGAGGCCTTTTTTCCCCCAATAAGATAAGAGGAGGGTTGCATGGTCCTGGATTTCTTTTCCTGCGTGTTTCTGTGTGAGATTCATTCACGTGTTCAGTCATGGTCACCATGGATTTTGCTGGCCAAAATCCATGACACTGAGGTGTTCTGCTAGTGAGGATGATGGGTAAGGGGGTTATCAGAGGGCAACATTTCTCTGCTCAAGAATGGACTGAAGAGAGAATCTAGAAAGGAAGAGAAAGGCTGGGGCAAAAGAAATAAAAGCAGGAGAGAGAGATTAAGGATGGGTGCTAAAGGGTAAGCAACTTTAGGAAAAGAGGGAGCAGCTCAAAAGGATCTTAAAATATTTTGCCATGAGGCATATACACAATCTCCAGCCCTCGACACTCAAGACATCAAAAAAAAAAAAAAAATTGCAGTGCTCTTCAATGTGTTTGTAGTCACATCTATGTTGCTTTGAAGTGAGAAGGAGACAGCCAGACTGGGTTACCTTGGACTGTGCCACAGTGAGTGGTAATGACTACAAGTGACAAAGGTATGGTGACTACATTTTACCAACCAAGAATGGGAGACGCTGATAACAGAATGAGATATTTGACTATAAATGACTGTCATGAAGAATCTAGGCCCTAGGATTTGCTATTCTAGTCAGAAGAGTAGGCCCATTGAGAAGGGGAGAGGTGAGGGCAAAGGGTACTGGATGTGAGGGTGTGTCTGGTGCTTCCAGAGGGTGGAGGGGCGGAGCAAAGACTTTATGCTGAGACTATACCTCCTTTTCATGTTAGAAGGAGGCCTGGGTCATCATTGGCTATAGTTTCGCTTTAATCTGGTCAAGGCTGCAAGCTCACTCCCTCACCCTTACTCAGCATGTCAGAGAACTGCAGGTAAGACCCTCAACATCATGCCCCTATAGGCCAGACTGTTACGCATAGTAATTCTAAGGTTTGTATTTTAGAAACATTTTTATGCATGCACTGGACATTTGTAACTTTGCTGGTTGTACTTTTTCGTGCCTGTAAAATGTGGACCTGACCCGCCCCCATTCCTGGCCAAGATGTCTGACATGGAAGACAATTTCATGTGCAATGATGAGAGGACTACGGCCTGGAATACTCTGAAGATAGTAACTCTGAGCCAAATGTGGATCTGGAAACTCACTACTATAATTCCAAAGCTTAAAGCACAGGTGGCAAACACAAGGCTCTCAGGCTGAATCTGGCCCTCCACCTTGTTTTATCTGGCCCAGCACCTTGTTTCTGCCCGGCGACAGTGCCCAGCTCCTTGCCCCTAGTTAAGGAGTAGTTACATTTATACGGCCCTAAAGTTACATTCAGCCCTTTGAAGGCCACTGCGAAGCTGATGTGGCCCCTGGTGAAAATGAATTTGATACCCCTTCATTAAAGGAAGACGATCCAAAAGCAGAATTAAGCAATTTCCAGAAGATTTTGGAACTTCAAGGTGAAAAAGGAGAACAAGGATTTAAAGCACTGAAACAAATGATTAAGATTAATTTCAACCCCGGCTGGTGTAGCTCAGTGGATTGAGCGCGGGCTGGGAACCAGAGGGTCCCGGTTTGATTCCCAGTTGGGGCACATGCCTGGGTTGCGGGCCAAGTCCCCAGTGAGGGCCATGTGAGAGGCAACCATACATTGCTCTTTCTCCCTCCCTTCTCCTCTCTCTGAAAATAAATAAATAAAATCTTAAAAAAATATATTAAAAAAAAAGATTAATTTCAAGTTGACAAGCTTTCCAGAAATGATGAACAGATACAAACAACCATTGACCTATATTCAGAGTGCAGTCACAAGAAATTATTCTGAAAAACCCATTTATTTAATTATTGATTATGTCTCCACCTCTAAACAGATGGATTTACTGCAGGAATTCTGCAAAACAACACTGGAAACTTTAAAAGATGCTAAGAATGATGGACTGTGGTTTAAGACAAACACAAAGCTTGGAAAATTGTATTTAGAACCAGAAGAATATGGAAAGCTCCATCACATTTTATGCCAGTTACATCGGTCCTGCCAGACTGATGATGGAAAAGATGACTTGGAAAAGGATATGCAGTTATTAAAAATTTATACTTTGGAAATTCAAGGGTATACAACACAGAAAAACAACAAACAACTTAGAGCGCTCTCTGAACAGTCACTTTGTGTCACGTCTGCCACCCCTCACCCACTGACCGCGGATGTCACCAGAGGGTGTGGTGGTCATATGCACTTGGGAGAAGGTGAATTTGAAAAGGCACACACTGATTTCTTTGAAGCCTTCAAGAATTATGATGAATGAGGAACTTCATGATGATTTGGTCTTAGCAAATATGCTAATGAAATCGGGAATAAATCTATATGACTTACAGAAGATCACATGGTAAAAAATGATTCATTATGAAACACAATGATGCAGTTAGTAAGTGCCTATCAGAATAATGACATCATTAAATTTGAAAAGATTCTGAAAACAAATCACAGCCACATCATGGATAATTCTTTTATAAGGGAACACACTGAAGAGCTTTTGCAAAACAGCAGACCGCAAGTGCTCATAAAATTAATTAAACCTTACACAAGCAGCTTTTATTTCTAAGGAGGCAAGCATCAATGCAGCTGATGTGGAGAGCTTGCTGGTGCAGCGCATATTGGACAACGCTATTCCTGGCTGAATTGCTCAAGTAACCAACTCCTTGAGCTGGATCATCAGAAGAGGGATGGGGCCCGATACACTGCACTAGATAAATGGACCAAATACTAAATTCTCTCAGCTGGGCTGTGGTCAGTAAACTGGCTTAACCGAGAACAAGTTTTTACAGACATACTTAAGGCAACAGTACAGAGATATAATTCTTAAAAGAACTGAGAATGGCAAAACTACTGTCAGTTGACATGTCCTGAAAATTATGAAAGTTATGGCAGAAGTGCTGTTTTTGATCAACTGGTTTGAGCGTTGCTGCTGCAATTATCCCAACCAAAAAGGCAGCTTAAATCTCCA
The DNA here is from genome assembly GCA_004026765.1 of Micronycteris hirsuta. NCBI lineage: Eukaryota > Metazoa > Chordata > Mammalia > Chiroptera > Phyllostomidae > Micronycteris > Micronycteris hirsuta. Next base: position 33,138 of record PVJI01000737.1, on the reverse strand, counting down.
CAAGAAAACCAAAATGGTATGGGATTTATGCTGTATTGACATCTTGTCCTAAACATAAAACAGCATAGTAATAGTAATTTGTCATGGGCAATAAGACCGAGAGAAGACTTTTGTCATGATTTTATTTATTTACTTATTTATTTACTTACTTACTTATTTAATTTTTAGAGAGAAAAAGGAAGGGGGGAGAGAGAGAAACATCTATTCGTTGTTCCACTTATTCATATATTCATTGGTTGACAGGAATGTGCCTGATGGGGAATCAAACCTGCAACTTTGGTGTATCAGGATGACATGCGAACCAACTTGAGAAACCTGGCCAGGACAACTGTCATGATTTAATTTAATTTAATTTAAAAATTTGGCCTGGCTGGTGTAACTCAGTGGATTGAGCGCAGGCTGCGAACCAGAGGGTCCCGGTTCGATTCCCAGTCAGGCACATGCCTGGGTTGCGGGCCAGTTCCCCAGTGAGGGCCATGTGATAGGCAACTGTACATTTCTGTTTCTCTCCCTCTTTCTCCCTCCCTTTCCCCCTCTCTAAAAATAAATAAATAATTTAAAAATAAAAAAATAAATAAAAATTTGATTGATTGATTTGGATTTTTTTTTAGACAGAGAGAAACATCAATTTGTTGTCCCATTTATTTATGCGTTCATTGGTTGCTCTTTGTATGTGCCCTGACTGGGAATCAAACCCACAACCTTGGCATATTGTAATGATGCTCTAACCAACTGAGCCACTGGCCAGGATGCCATGATTTTAAATACACTAACACAGTACGGTTATTTAAATTTAAACATGTTTTACCTGCAGAAATTTTCTCACAAACAACCTGCTTGAAATGCATACCTTTTTTAACACTTGCTTATCTCATGTGTAAATTAAAATGTTTGCTGCATTTTGCAAAATATCAATTCTAAAAAAAATGTGTCCTTATATTTCTATATCTGCAGTGTAGTAAAGGTTTAGATGCAACCCCATAATTATAGTGGCATACTGTCACTTAGGTTTCAAGAAGCAAAATAAACAGAGAAGCTCAGAAATCGTAAAAAAAAAAAAGGAAGAAGAAAGAACGAAAGAAAGAAAGAAAGAAAGAAAGAAAGAAAGAAAGAAAGAAAGAAAGAAAGAAAGAAAGAAAGAAAGAAAGAAAAGGAAATATGTGTCCAGATACTCAATGCGGGAGCTAGCCAGTTCTGAGTCAGTTGTCTGTGCGAGGCAGAACGCAGCCCCCTCCCAAGGCTGGGCCCTGAGGAGATGTGTTAGAACTGTGGGAGGGCCAGGTATCTCAGGTTTCCCTCCAGAGTGCGAGAGGGCAGGTGGAGCGGAGGTGTCCAAAGTCTGCTCATGGCCCTGGCTTCCCCACCACTGTCCTGTCCTGGGTACGCCAACTTAATCTTCTGGAAACTCGGTGTAAAATGAGAATATTCCTCGCTCTGCATATGAGGATTAAATGACATATAAATGCAAAAGCCCTTGAAAATGTAACAATAATAGCTAACATTTACTTAGTGTATGAGCCAGGCATTACATCACTTCATTTGATCCTCACGACATGTTAGTGACATAAGCATTATTATCCCTATTTTACCACATGAAAACACTAAAACACAGAGAGGTTAAACAGCTTGTCCAAGGTCACACAGCTAGTAGCCTGGCTCTAGGGTTAACTACCACACTATGTATTTCAGAGATATTATTACCCAGGGAGACAAGCATGGCGAAGAGGCGTTGGAATCAGACAAACATGAGCCTGCCAGTCTTAGCTCGATGGCCTTCAGAAAGCTAGTTAATATCTCTGTGCCTCAGTTTCCTCACCTATAAAATATGGATAACGAATTTGTTTACTTCAGAGACTTCCTGTTAAGTAATATATAGGAAGTGGTAACATTATCTGAATATGCTCAAGAAACAACTGTTGTTATTGGCTGTAGCCCTGGCCGGGGAATACGGGGACAGAAAGAAGAGGAAGAGGTATAGGAGGAGAGGGTCACAGTGAGAGCTCTGTGGGTGTAGACCCCACGAGAGGACCAACATTATTTTGCTTTCTCCTGATGGTGAAGTTGGGTCTTGGGTGCCGGAAGGCTCCCATGTGCAGAAACGGAGGCCGGGGCCTACAGCAATGACAGGTGTGCGTTGAGAGAAACAATGAGCAGTGAATTCTGAGGATTTTCAGCCAAGTGTTCATCCACTCTCATGATGGACTCTCTTTATCCCAGGCACTGGATAAAGAATTCAGTCTCCTCTTAGGACAAACCATTTTTCAGATCAAATCATCCATTCCCCAAGGAGAGCTCAAAGGGAGTTGACTAATCAATGGGTGGGTGTCCGAGCTGTGCCTCCTGCCTGACAGCGCTGGTGATGGCAGACCTTTACAGACAAGCTGGGTTTCCACGTGTGATCCATATCTCTTCTTTAGTGACTCCTGAGGCTTGTTTGGGATTGGTGGCTTTTGGGGAAAAAGAGATTCCTACAGGGCATTATCAAGACTCAAATTTCTATAATGAAGACTTCAGCTTGGCTGTGGATATTAGTATGGGGGATAAGCCAGGCCAGACCTGGCCAATTAATTTGGCTGGGGGGAAAAAAACAGCTCTAGTTAAAGCAACCACAGGGAGAATCTAGAATGAGTCATTCACGTTTGAAATTCTGCCTCAGGTTGAGTGTTCCACTCACTGGCCTTGGACGCAAAGGTGCAACATTTTCAACTGTGGCCCTTCTGGGGTGTTGACAGCCAGTGGCTGGGGAAGAGGCCTGGTCTGCTAACAGCGTCTCCCTGCGCTGTGGGTATTCTGCCATAACAAAAAAACGCCCCCGAGAGACAGCAGGTGTGCACACATTCTGTCCAGCCGAGGCTCCACGTCTGTGTGTCAGCACTCACTGCCGCAGGACATAAAGTCCACCCGGGCCTCTGGACAGTACCGCTCTTGCCAGGGCTTTGCTTCCTTAATAGCTCTTCCTTTGACTGATTTCCGTATGGATCGGTCCCCTCATCCCCAAGTCTTAAAAATAAGCATTAAGATTTTAAAGTAAATTTTCTTCTGCAGAAGTCAAAGCCATCACAACATTGGTGGAGCCCTTTCACTTGGATAATTCTACTTATGATCTTCCTGCTTATGATCTTCAGCTGATAACTTGTCTTTGCTAGGAAAGTATACTGTTCTGGTAAATTAAAAACTATAAATGAAAATCTTCCAATAAAGCAAATATTAAACAATTGTAATTATATAAATTTCTTGGCTAGCTAATTCATTCCAGACAGTGTGTGAAAATAGAGATACACCGACCTGGTGTTCAGTGCATTCCCTGGCCAGCCCCTCCTGCTCCAACACTGAGCTGTTAGTTGACATTATAATCTGAAAAAAACAGGACTGAAGTTCCCGCTCTCATATTTCCTCTGAAGGGAAAGAAAAAGTCAGCAAAGGCAAAGATCATGCATCCAGCAGTGGCGGTCATTTGCTGCTCTGACCCTGCCTGACCTGGCTTGGCGTGGTGTTCTGTCACGGCCATGTGCTGGGCGACTTAAGGAAGACTGCCTGCCCCAAGACTGCGGGGTGGGGTGTCTGTTGTTTTGTTTTTACTCTTTTCTTGTATAATATTCTTCTTTGAAGACTATCCTTCAATTCAGGGAAAGATTAAGGCAGCTTCATGATGCTAGGCAGTGGCATATCTTCTAAGTAATCTATAAAAAACATCTTTTTCAAAACTGACAGGACCATTTTCTCAGAGGGTTTAACCTGCCCAGCACTGATGAGCTTCCTTATCCACCTCTTAAGGCGGAGAGGAGTCCAGAGGTTTTGATATTCCCCAATGAGAGAGCAAAACCGCGCCAGGTTTTGCATTCAGCCTTGGTTCCAATCCTAGACTCGAGGCCCATGAGCTGGGCAACCTTATGCAGATGTCTTAATCTCTCTGAATCTCAGTTTCTTCACAGTACACAGTAATCATATCCATTACATAGAGATGTGAGGACTAAATGAGAGAATCCAAATAACCCATATGTCTAGCACATAGTAAATATTCAGTATGAGCTGTGGCTGCTAATATGATTGTTGATAGTATTATTAAAAGGGCAAGTGTTTGTTTCAGCCATGCTGGAAGCTGATTACCAAAAGAAAATTTTGATTATATTTTTCATAAGTTTCATACCGTAGGAATAAAAACCATCATGCATTCAATAAAGGAAATGGATTCTGTTAGTCAACTGGGTAACAGACTCCTCTTGGCCAATCACCAGCCACCAACCTTGGCAAAGTTACTTATAACTGAGAATCTATTCCCTTCTTTTCCAGCTAGACAACCATGCCTGCTTCTCAGGCCCCATGGAACTGTTGAGAAGAGACACCAGACAGCATGTGTAAAAATGGTTTGGAAACGCTTTCAAGCAGTATCCAGAGTGAAGGATATTATTGTTGGGATGTAGGGAGCTGAACGTCTGTGAGCATATTTGGATTTGAGTTTGAACTTGAGAGCAGGTATGAGAAACACCAGTCATGCTCATTTTTATAATCCTAGGACACTCTGGAGCGTGTCCAAATCAACAAAATGTTGATTTGTTTTGTTAAGCAGCTAGCTAAAATTCTTGAACCTCTCTCCTTTGTCTCTCTCCTTTCCCTTCTTCAGAGTTTGAGTTTTCTTCCCATTACTTTTATTTTGCTGTTGCAGCCACGATTGGTTCCACCTACTGTGAAAGGACTCATCTTAGATTACAAGTCCACCAGCCCAGAACGCTGGAGGCAATCGCCCCCCTTCTACGCTTGGACGTTAACACGGGAATTGCCTTCTGCGGTAGACATCCTCTCTGCATTGACAGGGAGGACTGTAAAAGTGGAGCGGGTGCAGATGTCTGACAAACCCCTCGACAGACTCCACTGCACTTGGAATTAAGTCCAGAGTCTTCAAGGTGCCTTTGAGGCTTACATGGACCACTTGCTGTCCACTTCTCTAGCCCAGTCTCTAGCCTCTGTGCCCTGACCTTATGCCTTCAGAGATGTCTTCTCGGTTCCTTGCATGGAACACCCTCTCTCTTAAATCCGAGCACTGCTCCCCACCACCTCAGGTGTCAGAGCTCCAACCTTCTTGCCATCGCGACTCCTCTGTCTAGATTTGCTGTTTGTCTTGGTAGTAGCTTGGTGGATTCTGTGTACCTGAAAAAGTTTCTCCTTTTTCTGCCTTCTGGATTGAGACTCCTGTTGGTATCAGACGGGTGCAGCAACATTTTGTTGACGATATCAAGGAGTGCAATTACTGGATTGCACGGTAAGAGTGTGTTTGTTTAGTTTTGTAAGAAGCTGCCAAATTGTCTTCCAAAGTGGGTGTATCATTTCCCTACCTTTTCAAGGCACAGCCTGGCCAGCTGTGCACCATCACATATGAGGGTAACACAGGACAAATTCCTGTTTCATGCTTAATTAATCAAATATGTGTTGTTAGTGTGTCTGAACTATGGCAACTTATACTGTAGTCAACTCATTTATTGCTATGAGGGCTGTCGAAAGCCAAAGAAGTGCCGTTACATGTTTGATATGTGTGTGTAATAAGGAAAGCTTGACTGTCCCTTCTTCCAGCTGCAACTCTCCTACCAACTAGCTGGTCATTCTTCTTAGTCACTGGGGATTTGCTTCTTGGCTCACAGGTTTTCTTTTTTGTTCGTTGGTTTGTTTGTTTTTTAAATCTCATCTCCACAATATCCATCCCCTGACTTCTCAGGTCTATGAGCTTCTCATTTCTAAAAAGCTTTCCCTCACCTTCCTCCAGCACCCCACACCCACGATCACCACACAAGCCCTTGCATCAATAGAATCTGTGCCACTCAGAAACCTGTTTCAAACAAGTCACTCTCTAAAGTACCACAGTCTATTTTTTCAGATTTGCTCACCACAATTCTTTGAATTAAATCCCTGTAGTCCCTGTAATCCCTTGATCCAACATCTTTCTCCTGGTCTGTCAGCCCCTTTATATTTTCTCATCACCCCTCATTTAATGTAAATCAATCTTCCCAGCAAGCCCTTGAACTTCCTTCTGCTATTTACTCCTGTCTGGCAAACCCCAATCCTCACTGAAGTTCACTCTGCCTTCTCTGTGCCTGCCCAGAGCAGCTCCAAGTTGTTCATTAACAGCCCCCTACGTAGCTGGCTGGCACAGGGGTGTCTAGCCTGTGGCCATGGGCCTCATGTAGTCCAACATGCCTATGAATGTGGCCCAACACAAAATCATACATTTACTTAAAGCATTATGAGATTTTTTTGTGATTACATGTCACGAAGTATTTAAAGTGTGGCCCAAGACAACTCTTCTTCTTCCAGTGTGGCACAGAGATGCCAAAAGTTTGGATACCACTGTTGCCTGAATCTTAAACTACAGGGACACTTGCTCTCCTGACATACATGTCACGCTTTCCTGTGTAATGCTCCCATTTTCCTAAATGACATTTCATACCTTCTTCTGTTTGTACATATCCCACACTCTCTCCCCCTGAATCCTGGCTAATGAGGGAGACTCAAACTTCTTGAGAATGTAGCAACCAGAAAGGAACTCCCTTATCTTCTCACATCAATCAAGAAGCACTTCTGAACTGGCACCTGGCTTCTGCTTCCGTTCCACTGTGGCGGGGAGAGCCTCTCTCCTCCGACAACAGTATTCCCTCCTAGACGAGCTCACCTCTCAGGGAGTTTGTTCCTTCAATTATCATCTTCTGCATCATCACCTCATCAGAGTCCCTCTCTTACCACTGCATTCTTCCTTTTAAAAAACAATTTTAAGAAACCTTTTTTATTGATTGATTTGAGAGAGAAAGATAAAGAGAAACATCTATTTGCTGTTCCACTTATTGATGCACTCACTGGTTGCTTCTTGTATGTGCCCTGATGGGGGAGCGAACCAGCAACCTTAAGCTACCTGGCCGGGGCTCATTCTTCCTTTTTGTTTTTGTGTTTAGGGTGGGGGGTGAGAGTATAATTTATATTAAAACACACATACAAATAACATTCCAGAAATTTAATTTATACTCTGTTCCAGTCAGTCTTCACCCCCAAGGCAAACATTGTCCTAATTTCTATCACTTTAGATTAACATTTCCTGTTTTTGGACTCCATATAAATGAAATTGTATAGTGGGTACTCTTTCGTGTCTTGCTTCTTCTGTTCAACAGAATATTTTGAGATGAATCCACGTTCTTGTGAGCATCAGTAGTTCTTATTGCTGAGCGGTAGTCCATTGTAGGAGTATGCCACTCATCTGCTGACGGACACTTGGGCCGTGTCCGGCGTTAGGCCACTGTAGTAAGACTGCTCTGGATGTTCTTGCACAGATATTTTTGTGGGCATGTGTTTTACTTATTTCATATGCATTTCATGTTGACCACAGGATGATTTAACCCCATAAAAAAAGAAACTCCCAAACAGCTCTTCAAAGTGGCTATACCATTTTGCATTCTGATGAAAGCAATGTGTGAGACTTCCAGGTGCTTCACCTCCTCGCGAGATTTGGAATTACCAGCCTTTTATATTTTAGTAATTCTAGCAATACAAGAAGTGCTTAGTGCAGTGCTTGGCATAACCCGTGCCCTCCAAAGAGGTTAGTCACTGTTATTATCAGAGTAAATGGTCCAACATTTTAAATAAAGGGCATCTAAGTTTCTTCTTTCCTAGATGTCTTCTCTTCTTTTTGTTCTAACCCCTCTAAAACCTATAATAACCCCAAGTATTGACCTTGCATCTATTTAAGTGTTATTAAGTTTAAATAGGTGTTCATTAATTTACCAAAATATTGTCTTGGCTTTATAAAGACACATCACCAATGTCTCCCATGATAAACAGAGAGTGCTGGATAAATAGCACAGGTTCACCTTTCTCCTGTAGCTACCGACAGTGCAACTTTCTCCCCTACTTTGCTCTGGGATCTGTCCCCACACCCTGGGGATTATTTCTCTTCGGAGCTGCACAACCCTGTGGGGCCTCAAACTTTGACCCTCTGACAACAGCGGGTCTGGACCACCAGCACCTTACTTAGTCAGCAAACCTGGGTGTCCCTTCCTGAGCACAGCTTCTCTGGGGGGAAAGTCCTTGGGCACAGCGGTGCGCTCCAGAACTGAAATCTGAGCAGGAGAGACACACGCTGGTCTCTGAGTGACAGAGCAAACAGCTCCGTTGCACCGGCTCCTGAGGGAGCTGCCGGAGGGACCCACTCCTATTGGCAACGCCTGTACCCCAAGTTCTCCTGCTGCTCCCATATTTTTCTTCGCTCACTGCCCAGGCTCGCTTAATTACCTCCTTTAGCTCTCTTTCCATTTGCATCCTCGCTAGCCCATGCCGCTTGGGCAGGGAAGGGGGCCGCAGGAGCGCATCTCAGCACACTGCACGACTTGCGTCAGAGAAGGGGCGGCGCGCTGGCTGGAGCGCAGCACAAGGGAGTCTAAGATGCCCGAGAAGGGATCTTTGCCAAATGCTGCGCTGCGATGCGAGCGGACCTTGCGGCCAGGCTGGCCGGGGTGATCTGCATGCACCCATCAGGGGTACCCTTGGCCTCCCTGGGTAGCAACCGTTCTGTCTGCCTTGCTTTTCGTCACCACCGTGGTGGAAGTCCTGAGCAGCCTCTCGGGACTAGTCACCCTCTCTGAGCTCAGGAACCGCAGGCTCCGGAACTACGCGGGTGAGTTCCACTCTGGCTTCTGGGCTCAGGCCGTCCCCTAACATCTGGTCTTGACCCTGACCCCTTACTCCGCTGCCCTGTCCCTCCTGACTCCTGGGTTCCTTTTTTGTGTCTCTGTAACCTAGTCCCCAAGTTTGCTCTTAAACTCAAAAGTTAGGGTGAGTTGCTGCCTCCGACTCCACCCCACCTCCCCCACCCGCCTCGTGTGTCTCTGAAGCCCGTTTCTTGCAGTTGCTGAGGGCGCACTTGGCGCATCACTGCCGACATGAATTGGGGGAAGTTTTTCTTGCACATTTTTTTGGGCGGGTAGCGAAAGCTGTAGGAACCCACGAGGCTGGACAACGTTGCTCCGTTGAGTCTCCAGTTTATGCAGGTCCAGATGCGGCTCCTCTCTGGCCACAGAAATCTCAGGATCTTCAACAGTTCTCACTCTCTCCTCAAGCACTACGGCTTTACTCAGGAGGTGCTTAGAAAGTGTTTGCTGAAGTAGTGAATGAATGAATGGAAGCACCCCGGTGGGTTTGTGTCAGGAAGTTATCTCCAGGTCATTTGAAGATCCAGTTCCAACCAAGAGAGTGCAAATGCAGGAATCTGCAGGCTCTGCTTGGATGAACTAGATTGCTTTGAGATCATGTTTTTGTGTGTTTGTTTTTCGTTTTCCCCCTGAGAACAGGGCATTCATCATGGGATTAACCAAGGATTAAAACAATGATTTGGCTAAAATAGTGCTGCAATCCTGAAAATATTTTCTCCCATTCAGTCCATGCTCATTTCTGTTTTCCCATACCCTGGTCGGCAAGGGAACAAAACCAGAGGGAGGGAGGGGGGAGGGTCATTGGAGTGTGCTGACCATTTCCGCTTCGGAAGAAGTTCCATGACCTATTTGTCAATCTGTAATTTCCCAGTTTGTGTCTTGGAGGCACTTTGTATATTGACATGAATTAAAATGAAAAGATAACAGCAGAAAGCGAACCACATAGCTTAAACATGCTTTTCTAAGGAGCTGGACCACTCAGAATGGTCATTTTTAGTAAATGGTTCTCTGTTTATATTTCACGTGACCCTGTGACTCTAGGATCTCTATCTATAGAACAACTCTCCGTCCCCACAAAGTGAGCTTCTCTCCATAATACGGAAAATGTTATTAAGAAGTAAGCTTTCTAATTCAGTTGCTTCAGTGGTAGTGGCTAGTGTTATCTGGAATATTTTCAAGATATTACCGTATCCTTTGAGTAAAAACCTATGTATTAGGAAAGAGCAGCTTATGATTAGAAAGCAGTATTGAATATTGCCGATCACATCATTTATTTGCAGCAGCCACACATTCGTTCCTATACCGAGAGGCAGGGGGAGGCAGGATGGTGCCCCCTCACCCCCCGGGCTCTGACACTGGCCCCTTCTCTCCCTGACTCGTGGGGAGTTTGGAGAAGGCCTGGTGGGCTGTAGCCCCCTGCTCAGGAATTTGGGCTGCCTATCGTAAGAGAGGTGGCTGAGGGCAGTGTGTGCTGCTTCCTTTTGCCAGAGGCGGACAAGCATCTCTGCCACACTGCTGGACTTTCCTGCTCTCCCAGCCAAGTTCACAGAAACCTTACCGATTTGAGAGCATGGTAGGAGCAGGTCATGTGCATCTTAAATTGCTGGCACATCCTCCATTCTATCCTTCCTACCTCCTGTCAAATCTGCTACAGCTCAGCACCAGAAAAAAACAATAACACTATATCTAAATGACGTTGTTTTCTGACACACTGGTGACCACCCTAGTCATGTAATTTTACCCATTTTTATTTGACTCTTGGCTTTATTAATGATAGTAATGAAAAATCATAGTATTGACTTTAAATAATGTTGGCAGAGTGAGATTTTAAGAAGTGCTTAAAAACAAATTTGAACAGTTAGCACTCATTCCACTATTAATCAGGTCTTCTCCTGCTGGAGCGTTTGGATTTTCTTTAAGGAATACTTACTCAGACCTTTTTGTAGTTAAGTCTGTTTCCTTAACTCTTTGGCTTTAGGAAGATGGGAGTGACGAAGAGAACACATTTCCAGTAACCGAGGCACACAGTCGTATTACAGTCATGGCCCCTTTCTTAGCAGACGTCAGTATTCTCTACTTGCTTGTTACAAACCGGCTTCTCTGTGGGCAGCCCCTTGTCGCTCAGAGCCCGGACGCTCCCGACGGCCAGGTGAGTGGTCGGAGCAGCCATCGTTTCCCATGACCGCCCCGTGTACCGCCCTGCTGCTGCGTGTGTTTGGAAGACTTTTTCAGAGACAACCTCTTTTCCTGTAGCCAACACACATGCACATGTATGCACATACACCCAGGTGTCTCCTGTGTTTGAAAGAAAATGAACCTCTTCTGGATTTTGTATCTCCTTCTAATTTCCTTCCTTCTTGGCCAGATACCTTAATATGACCGTTTGTACCCATTGACCACCTCATTACCTCCAGTTCCTCCCGGTCGGTCCTCTGGGCCTGGCCCCCTCAGACACGCCCCTCTGTCCTGCGTGTGACACTGAGGGCCACTCTCTCATTGGGGCCTTTCGTTCCCGTGGTTTGCCTGGTACTAGTTGGTTTTTTTTTAATCATCACCCAAGGATATGTCCATTGATTTTAGAGAGAGAGGACAAGGAGGACGAGAGAGAGAGACGTTGATATGAGAGAGAAACATCGATTGGTTGCCTCCCATACGTGCCCTGACTGATTGAGAGAACCCGCAACCTTTTGGTGCACAGGTCAATGCTCCAACCAAATGAGCCACCTGGTGCTAGTTTTTGAATCCCCTTCCTCTCTTCTTCCCGTAGACACCTGATCCCTGGGAGTTATTCTTTGTTCCTTCATTCACCAAATCCTCATGATTTTTGCCTAAGAGTATTTCTCAAATTTCCCCTTTCTTGTTCCTCTACTCTTACTGCAAGTTACACCCTTATTATCTCTTGAGCAAACTGTGTCCATAGTCCTGAGATGGCTCTCCCTGCTCCCTCCTGCAGCGGCTGCTCCCACTGCCACCTCACCCCTGCCCTCAGTGACTGCCCTCATCCACAGGCCAAGGCTCAACTCCAGAGCAGGGGGCTGCTGCCACTCCCACTCGGCCGTGCTCTCTGACGCACTGCCTTCCTCTTGGGATGCAACCTGCTTCTTTTCTGCTAGTGAATATCTCCTTCAAACCCCTTCCTCGGGTTCCCTAAGGGGGTATTGATATTTCTAATATTAACACTGTGGAAGGTGAAATTACTGTTTTTCTCCTCCAGCTTCCATGTGCCCTCTCATTACGGCCCTCACCTCACTGTTTCGTTGTTAGTGTTTTTCTCTCCCCACTGGAATGTGAACTCACTGAAAGCTGAGACTTTTATTCCATTTCTGTCCACAGAGCCAGGCACATAGTAAACCCTGAATGCGGGTATGTGGAAACAAATAGAAAATGGATAAGATGCCAGGAAAGTGGTGGGACCAACAAAATTATTTTTGCCTCGTGAAGTGGGGTAGGCCTATTACAGTACTCAGGACTGCTCATGCAATTAGCATGGTTCTCGTGGAACTGAATTGCCTTCGGCACTAACAGCTCAAGGTGCACCTCATTCTTGTTCTCGAAGGCTGACGGGCAGGCACCTTCTGCATGAAGGTGTGCCTGCTCCCTAATTGCTGCTGTGTGGCCAGCGGGCTCCAGCCACACCATGGCGCCCTAAAATCGTGTCCCAGTGACCCCCTAGAGAGCTGGCCCTTAAAGATGCTCATAAATTGTGAGCTTGCTGCCATTACCTGCACTGTCCAGATAGTTGGCCACACAGAAGAAAGCTGAGAGAAATGTGTCCTTGCTGTAATGTCAAGATAATCTCCATTAGCGAGGAGAAAGCCCAACAGCATCAGTTATTCCTGATCCATAGACACAGTGACCCTATCTTCTCAGGCAACAGCCAGGATCCATGCTCAGACAATGGATTCTTTCTTATTTTTATTTTTAAATTAATGAATTTGTTGATTGATTTTAGAGAGAGAGAGGGAGAGAGACATCAATTTGTTGTTCACTTATTTATGAATTCGTTGGTTGACTCTTGGATGTGTCCTAACTGAGGATTGAACCCACAACCTTGTCATATTAGGACAATGCTCTAACCAGGTGAGCTAACCAGCCAGGGCTTGACAATGGATTCTTAATGCTACAACTGGGTTGAAGAGGCTATCAGGAAGGTGTTGTTAGTGAGTGGACACGTGACCATTTCTAGGACATTTTGGTGATTTGTAAGGAGGAAAGATATAAAATAATTGACAGTGGAGACCTGACCAGTGTGACTCAGTTGGTTAGGCATCATACTGCAAAGTGAAAGTTCGCCAGTTCGATTCCAAGTCAGGACACATGCCTGGGTTCAGGCTCAGCCCCTGGTCGGGGCACATGTGCAACCAATTGAAGTTTTTCTCCCTCTCTTTCTCTAACACTTCCCATGTCTCTAAAAAATAAATAAACAAAATCTTTTAAAAAATGACAATGGATTAAAACATGGAGGACTTGGTTGCTAAACACACAGGTCCTCATCCGCTCTGCTCACTCTGTCCTGCAGATGCTCAGCAATGCCATCTCTTCTTTGGGACAGGCGAGTGTGTTGCAGGCTTCCTGATGGGAAAGTTCAGCCTGGCAGGCATCTTTTTAAAAAATATATATATTTTATTGATCATGCTATTACAGTTATCCTGATTTTTCCCCGTCGTCTCCCTCCATTCAGCATCCTCCACTCCCTAAGGCAATCCCCCAACCATTGTTCATGACCATGGGTCATGCATTTAAGTTTTTTGGCTACTCCATTTCCTATACTGTACTTTACATTCCCATGGCTATTCCATGACTACTATTCTGTAACTATTGTACTTCTTAATCCTCTCACCTCTTCACCCACCCTCCCACACCCCTTCCCATATGGCAACCATCAAAGCGCTCTCTGTATCCGTGATTCTGTTTGTGTTCTTCTTGTTTGCTTAATTTGCTTTTTAGATTCAGTTGTTGATAGATATGTATTTTTGCCATTTTATTGTTCATAGTTTTGATCTTCTGTTTCTTGAATAAGTTCCTTAACCTCATATTTCAGTTTTGAATACCTTATTATCTCTTCACCAAGCAAAAATGAACACATTTTAAATCCTATAATTACGTCTTTAGCCAAATGATCATGAAAGCTCATAATCCTCTTTAATTCCTGTATGTAGTTCTCATCATCCCAGGGATATGAAGTCTTGCATGTTTGATTGCCTTTTGTTTTTCTCTTCCGAAAGTTAGGTTCTGTATTTAGCATGATATATTGCAACACTCAGAAGATGCCAATACTGCTTTTAAGTCCTACCATTTTAAATATTTATTGCTGAAAGAGTAAAAGGTAGAGAGTTGGGAAGTAAGGTCCAAAGCCTCAGTTCTTAAAGAGTTCATGCTCCAGAGGCAACATCTTCCTTCCTCATCATCTTCACCTCACCACTACCTCCTCCCAGCTTACCTTACTGGCATCCTAGTCCAACACTCTGAACCTCTTTCTTATTCTTCCTATGCAACTAATAATAATATAAAAACAACAGTCATAGATAATAGCTAAAATAACTATGTGCTTATTATATACCAGATTAAGTCTCTCTCATTTAAAAGATAGAGGGAGACCCTGGCTGGCGTAGCTCAGTGGATTGAGCGCGGGCTGGGAACCAAAAGGTTCCGGTTCGATTCCCAGTCAGGGCACATGCCTGGGTTGTGGGCCAGGTCCCCAGTGAGGGCCATGTGAGAGGCAACCATACATTGCTGTTTCTGTCCCTCTCTGTCTCCCTCCCTTCCCCTCTCTCTAAAAATAAAAAATAAATAAAATAAAATAAATAAAAGATAGAGGGAGAGAAAAAAACCCTGAACAATCCCTAATCAAAGGACATACCTTCAAAGTCCACTCCATTTCTCCCCTTCCCTTGAAGGCAGAACTGATCGAGAGAGCAACCTACAGCACAAAAGTGCATTCTCCAACATACAACAGAGTTTGCCCTTGCTCCTATCACTGTTGATCTCCTGCCAAGCTAAATGGGCATTTTTCTGTTCTTTCTCACTTTTGGAGATATCCAAGAAACTCTATACTATTGCCCTTACTCTTCTTAACATTTCTTTTTGCTGGTTTCCTCCTGTTTCTCTTCTTGTTCTTTCTAACTTTTTCTCTGTGCACCTATAAACAATTCACATTATCTGAGGGTTGGATTTTTGATCTATAAAATGGAAATTACATTATCAACATTAAGGGATTCTGGTAAGAAACATTTGAGTCAATTTGTGTAAATACACATTATGAACTTTAGGAGGATATACCAATTGTTGTTTTGTTATTATTAAGTATAATTAAGGTAATAAAATGCTACCGTAAGTGTCACCAAGTGATCTCTTTTGATGATTATGGCAACATGTTTTGTAATGAACATATTTTTTAAATGAATGCTTATGTTCTTATATATTTTCTTCTTTTAAGTGGTGGAAATACTATTCCTGATCTTATTTTTTTTTAACATTAGCAGCTTGTTTAGCAATTCTTTTATCCTTTAATTAAAGTGATGTTAGATTTCAACTGAGCCTTTATACAATTCATCCACAACTTCTAGGATTTTTTAAATTATATTCTATTGAGTATGCTATTACAATTCTCCCAGTTTCCACCCTTTGTCCCCTATACCCAACATCCCCCATTAATTCAGGCAATCCCCACACCATTGTACATGTCTGTGGGTCATGCCTATAAGTTCTTTAGCTACTCCATTTCCTATACTGTACTTTACATCTCAGGGCTATTCTGTAGCTACATATTTGTATTTCTTAATCCCCTCACCTCTTCTCCCATTCCCCTATACCCCCTTCCCACCTGGAAATCATCAAAGCGCTCTCTGTACCCATGATTCTGTCTCTGTTTGCTTCACTTGTTTTTTAGATTCAATTGTTGATAGATATGTATTTTTGCCATTTTATTGTTCATAGTTTTGATCTTCTTTTTCTTAAATAAGTTCCTTTAACAGTCATATAATAAGGACTTGGTGGTGATGAACTCCTATAGTTTTTTTCTTGTCTGGGGAAGCTTTTTATATGCCTTTTGATTCTAAATGATAGCTTTGTTGGGTAGAGCAATCTTGGCTGTACATCCCTGCTTTTCATGACGTGGAATATTTCTTGCCAATCCCTTCTAGCCTGCAAAGTTTCTTTTGAGAAATCAGCTGACAGTCTTATGGGAATTCCCCTGTAGGTAACTGGGTGCTTTTCTCTTGCTGCTTTTAAGATTCTCTCTTTATCTTTAACCTTTGACATTTTAATTATGATGTCTTAGAGTGGGTCTCTTTGCATCCATCTTGCTTGGAACTCTCTTTGCTCCCTGGACTTGCCTGTCGATTCCCTTCACCAAATTAGGAAAATTTTCTTTCATTATTTTATCAAATAGATTTCCAATTTCTTGTTCTTTTTCTTCTCCTTCTGGCACCCCTGTGATGCCAATGTTGGAATGCTTTAAGTTGTCCCATAGACTGCTAACACTATTCTTGGTTTTTTGTCCACTGGTGCATAGACTTTGGGGTTTCCCGCTTGGTGCAGGCCAAGGTTTGCCCCAACTTGTGTTTTGCCCAGGGCCACCCTGCCTGGGCTATAAAGCAATCTGAGGTGGTTGCTACTTGTGTTGGGCTTGGAGATTCCCAGGTGAAACAAAGCTGTGAATCTAGGTTGGCTGCTGCTAGTGCCACACCTGGAGCCACTTAGCAAGAGGTATAGGGGCTGGGGTTTACTGATTCTGGTTGTTGCCTGTTTGAGAGGATTTCGGAAGTTGTGAAGCATGAGCCAAGATCAGTCATTTATATGGAAAAGTCTCTGTTAACAGCTTGGGTGGGCTTGTAACTTGGGTGGACAGAGCCACAGGGAATTTCCATCCCCTTTGGTGGACAGAGCCTCAGGGAATCTCCCAGTCTGTGGCAAACTTGTTTAGCCAGGTTGATGGAGTCTCAGCTAGGGCACCCACCTACAGGTTCTGTGGCTGTGTGTGGGGGTGGGGGGCGGTCAGGAAAGGGACAATGGCCTTTCTGTCTGGGAGAAAGCTGACCCCCGCTATAGCCTTGATTCCAGACGCTTCACTTCTTCCCTGTGTGCCATTGATGCCTTTCAAGCTGCTACCCCAGTGCTGGAGCTCAGAGGGAGTGAGTCTGAGAAGGTGAGTCTGTGTGTAGGTTCTTTAGGAGGAACTGCTTGGGACTCCAGAAGTTTCTTACACTGATTCAGTCTCTATTGGTTTTTGCACCCAGAAGTTGTAGAGACTTATCTTCCTGGTACTGGAACCCTGGGCTGGGGCACCTGTTGTGGGGTGGGACTCCTTGATCCTGAGATATTCCTCCCTAATTTCTACCCAGGACACATGGGTGTGTCTGAACCTCCACCCCTCCTACCTGTCTACGTGGATGTGGTTTAATTCCATTTTTGTCAGATTTCCATTCAACTCAAGTTCTGATGGTTCTAAGTGATGGTTGTTTTATAATTTAGTTGTAATTTTTTTCTCTTTTTTTCCCCTCTGCACAGGTAACCGCTATTATTAGTTACTTGAGTATTTTTTTCACTATATCTTTATGCAAATACCAAAAAAATAAATAAAAGTGAATTCTTTGTTCCCCTCTCCATATTTGAGATGTAGAGATATAGTTTACCTTTCAACAACATGGGTCTCAACAGTGTGTGTCCACTTTTACACACATTTTTTTCAATAAATACTGTAAATATATCTTTTCTTCCTTAGGATTTTCTTAACAACACTTTCTTTTTTCTAATTTACTTTATTGTAATAGATTGTTTATGTTATGAGTAAAGCTTCCAGTCAATGATAGGCTTCCAGTCAACTAGTAGTTAAGGTTTGGGGGGCAGTCAAAATTTATACCCAGATGTTCTGTGATAGTGTCAATACCTCTAAACCCTGTGTTATTTGTTCAAAGGTCAAATGTATTAACATATATGCATTTGTTCTATGTCTTCATTTATCTATTTAAAGATAAATTCTAGAAATATTTCCATGTCAGTATATAAAGGATTGCCCTATTATTTTATACTGCTGTATAATATTCCATTGTGTGAATATATCATAGTTAATTTAACTAGTCCCTTACTGATGGAACTTGAGTTGTTTTCAATTTTGATATTTAGAGTTTTTTAATGTATAAATTCATATATTTTTCACTTATACGTGCAGTTTTTACTGTGAGATCCATTCCCAAAATTTGAATTGTTAAAATCAGAGTAATTGCTTTTGTATATATTTTTAATTACTTTATTGTTGTTCAATTATAGTTGTCTACATTTTCTCCCCACCACTTCCCCACACCCCAGCCAAACCCACATCCCTCCCTTGCTTCCACCCTCCCCCTTGGTTTTGTCCATGTGTCCTTTATAGTAGTTCCTGAAAACCATTCTTCCCACTCTTCCTTCCCCACTCCACTCTGGCTATCGTTAGATTGTTATTAATTTCAATGTCTCTGGTTATATTTTGTTTGCTTTTTTCTTTTGTTGATTATGTTCCAGTTAAAGGTGAGATCACATGGTATTTGTCCCTCACCACCTGGCTTATTTCACTTAGCATAATGCTCTCCAGTTCCATCCATGCTGTTGCAAAGAGTAGGAGCTCCTTCTTTCTTTCTGCTGTGTAGAATTCCATTGTGTAAATGTACCATAGTTTTCTGATCCACGAATTTGCTGATGGGCATTTAGGTTGCTTCCAGCAGTTGACTATTGTAAATTGTGCTGTTATGAACATTGGGGTGCATAGGTTCTTTTAGATTGGTGTTTCAAGGCTTTTATGGTATAATCCCAGCAGTGGAATGGCTGGGTCAAAAGGCAGTTCCACTTTTAGTTTTCTGAGGAAATTCCATACTGTTTTCCACAGTGGCTTCACCAGTCTGCATTTCCACCAACAGTGCACTAGAGTTCCCTTTTCTCCACATCCTCTTCAACACTTGTTTGTTGATTCGTTTATGATGGCCATTCTGACCAGTGTGAGGTGGTATCTCATTGTGGTTTTAATTTGCATCTCTGATGGCTAGTGATGCTGAGCCTCTTTTCATATGTCTCTGAGCCCTCTGTATGTCCTCCTTGGAGAAATCTCTGTTCTAGTCTTTTGTCCATTTTTTAATTGGGGTTTTTGTATTCCTGGAGTGGAGTCATGTGAGTTCTTTATATGTTTTGGAGATCAAACGAGGTATCATTGGCAAATATGTTTCCCCATATAGTTGGTTCTCTTTTCATTTTAATGCTGTTTTCTTTAGCCACGCAGAAGCTTTTTAATTTGAAGAGGTACCATTTGTTTATTATTTCCTTTATGTCTCTTGCTTTAGGGACATATCCATGAAGATGTTGCTGTGTGGAATGTCTGGGATTTTCCTGCTGATGTTTCCCTTTAGGACTTTTATGGTGTTACAACTTATATTTAAGTCTTTTATCCACCTTGAATTTATTTTTGTGTATGGTGTAAGTTGGTAATCGAGTTTCATTTTTTTTGCATGTAGCTGTCCAGATCTTCCAACACCATTTGTTGAAGAGGCTATTTTTACTCCATTTTATGTTTCTTTCCCCTTTGTCAAATATTAATTGACTATAGAGACTTGGGTTTAATCCCAGTTTCCTTCCCATCACTGTTGGTTCCCTGTACATTTCCCCTTATATCTCTTAGCATAGTCTGTATTTTTTCATCTAATTTGCCACCAAATTCAACCAATCCTGTGAGCATCCTGATTACTAGTGTTTTGAACTGTGCATTCTGATAGGTTGACTATCTCTTCGTGGCTTAGTTGTATTTTTTCTGGAGTTTTTCTCTCCTCTTTCATTTGGGCCATTTTTTTTCTCGGTGTGCCTGTTATGTATAAAGTGCAGAGCCCTAGGTGTTCACCAGGGTGGGGTAACCCACATTGTTGTGTTGTGATGCTGCCTGTGGGGAAGGGACAGGAGAGGGAACAATGGCACTTGCTCCTCTCTCTGCTGCTTTTCAGTCACTTCCCCCACTATCCACAAGCAAAGTGGGCCTGTCTATGCTGATTCCCAGGTGGGTGGGCTTGTGTACATTCTAAGTCCTTGTGGGTCTCTTCAACGAACTCCCCTGTGAAGCTGGGAGTTCCTCTCGCTGCTGCCTCAACCCCCACAGGTGTTTTCAATTGGTAGTTTGAGGCTTTATTTCCCCATGATGGAGCCCTGGGTTGTGTGGTCTGTTTTGCTCCCCAGCTTTTTCTCCTGGTTTATATGCATGCGAATGAGGGACCACCTGGTCCACCAGTCTCAGCCCTGTTGGGTCTGGGTTGTCCAGTCATGGGTTTTGCCAGGTCTGCCAGCTGTAGGCCTCTCTGGGCAGCTGCAGTGTTGCTGGTACCGCTCCACATACCACCACCGTCTTGCCTAGCGCTCTCCACCCAGCTGCGCCCCGCTTACTGGTCTGGATGAACATGTCTTCTTTAATTCCTTGGTTGTCGGACTTCCATACAGTTCAATTTTCTGTCAGTTCTAGTTGCTTTTTGTTTTTAAATTGTTTTTTTCCCTCTTTTGGTTGTGCAAGGAGGCACGGTGTATCTACCTATGCCTCCATCTTGGCCTGAGACTTGGGTTTATTTCTGGGCTCTCTGTCCTGTTTCATTGGTCTATGTACCTGTTTTTATGCCAGTACCAGGCTGTTTTGATTACAGTGGCCTTGTAATACAGTTTGATATCAGGTATTGTGATCCCTCCTGCTTTGTTCTTCTTTCTCAAAATTGCTGCACTTATTCGGGGTCATTTATAGTTCCATATAAGTTTCTGAAATGTTTGTTCTATATCTGTGAAATATGTTATTGGTACTTTAATAGGGATTGCATTGAATCTATAAATTGCTTTGGGTAGTATGGCCATTTTGGTGATGTTAATTCTTCCCATCTATGACATGGTATATGCTTCCATTTTTTGTGTGTGTCTTCCTTAATTTCTTTCTTCAGTGTTGTATAGTTTTCTGAGTGAAGGTCTTTACCTCCTTGGTTAGGTTTATTCCTAGGTACTTTATTTTTCCTGTTGCTTTATCAAATGGGATTTTTTTCCCTGATTTCTGTTTCTGATATTTCATTGATGGTGTACAAAAATGCCTTTGATTTCTGAGTATTGACTTTGTATCCTGCTGTTTTGCCAAATTCATTTATTAGGTTGAGTAGCTTCTTGGTGGAGTCTATAGGATTTTCTATATACACTATCATGCCATCTGCAAACAATGACAGTTTTACTTCCTCCTTTCCAATTTGGGTGCCTTTTATTTCTTTATCTTGTCTGATTGCTGTGGCTAGGACTTCCAGTACTATGTTGAATAGGAGTGGTGAAAGCTGGCTTGTTCCTGATCTTAGTGGGAAAGCTCTAATTTTTTCCACTGAGTATGATGTTGGCTTAGGTCTGTCATATGTGGCCTTTATTATGTTGAGAAATGTTCTCTCTATTCCCACTTTGCTGAGTGTTTTGATCATAAATGGGTGCTATACCTTATCAAATACTTTTTCTGCATCTATTGATATGTTCATGTGATTTTTGTCTTTTGGTTTCTTTATGTGGTGTATTATGTTTATTGATTTGTGAATATTGTACCATCCTTGCATCCCTTGGATGAATTCCACTTGATCATGGTGTATGATCTTTTTAATGTATTGCTGGATGTGGTTTGCCAATATTTTGTTGAGGATTTTAGCATCTATGTTCATCAGCAATATTGGCTTGAAGTTTTCTTTTTTTGTTATAGCTTTATCTGGTTTTGGGATTAGGATGATGCTGGCTTCATAAAAAGAGTATGGGAGTCTTCCATCTTCTTGAATTTTTTGGAATAATCTGTGGAGGATGGGGGTTAGCTCTCCCTTAAATGCTTTGTAAAATTCTCTTGTAAAACCGTCTGATCCAGGTCTTTTGTGTATCGGAAGCTTTTTGATTACTGTTTCAATTTCATCAGCTGTTATTGGTCTGTTCAGGCTTTCTGCTTCTTCTTCAGAGTTTTGGAAGATTATATTTTTCTAGAAATTTGTCCATTTCACCTAGGTTTTCAAATTTCTTGGCATATAGTTCTTCATAGTAGTTTCTTAAAATCCTTTGTATTTCTGTGGCATCAGTTGTAATCTCTCCTCTTTTATTTCTGATTGTGTTTATTTGGGTCCTTTCTATTTTTTTCTTGATGAATCTGCTTAAAAGCTTGTCGATTTTGTTTATCTTTTCAAAGAACCAGCTCCTGGGTTCATTGATCCTTAGAATTGTCCTTTTAGTCTCTATGTTATTTAATTCTGCTCTGACCTTGGTTATTGCCTTCCTTCCACTTGCTCTGGGCTGGCTTCATTGTTGTGCCTCAAGTTCTTGTAGGTGTAGGGTTAGGTTGTTTATTTGAAATGTTTCTATCTTTCTTAGGTAGGCCTGTATTGCTATGAACTTCCCTTTCAGGACTGCCTTCACTGTGTTCCATAAGTTTTGGGTTGTTGTGAGTTCATTTGCATTTGTTTCCAGAAACTTTTTGATTTCTTCCCTAATCTCATTCTTGATCCATTCATTGTTTAATAGCATGCTATTCAATCTCCATGAGTTTGAATGTTTTGGGTTTTTTTCTTTGAGGTTGTTTCTAGTTTCAGTTCCTTGTTGTCAGAGAAAATGCTTGATGTGATTTCAATTTTCTTGAATTTATTGAGGCTTGTTTTGTGTCCTATCATGTGGTCTATCTTTGAAAATGTTCCATGTGCATTTGAAAAGAATGTGTATTTTGCTTCTTTGGGATGAAAGTCTCTCTCTCTCTATATATATATCAGTTAAATCCATTTCATCTAGGACATTGTTCAATGCCACAATATCTTTGTTGATATTTTGTTTGGAAGATCTATCCATTTTTGACAGTGGGGTGTTAAAATCCCCTACTATAATTGTGTTGCTGTCAATATCTTTCTTGAAGTCACCCAAGATTTTCTTTATGTATTTGGGTGCTCCTATGTTGGGTGCGTATATATTTACAATGTTTATGTCTTCTTGATGGATTCTTCCCTTGAGTATTATGAAGTGACCTTCTGTGTAGGGGAGCTTTGCCCACAGAGCCCCCCTGTCCGCTGCAGAAGAGAATAAGTCTACCAAAGACATGATCTGCTTGGGGAGGAAAGTTGGCCAGTCTCTCAAAGGAGAAGGACCAGGAGCCTTTTCCTCAATGAACTTTTATTGGGTTCAATTTGCACAGGAATACAAGGCATATACGTAAAGCTCATCAATCATTGTCAGGCAGTAAGGATCAAACAATAGCATATAAAGAACTATGAGGGCTTATTCTGAGTCAGAGTCATTTAGCTAAAATGCTATAAAACTTTGGGAAACAAACTCATTTCATGCTTGGACCCTTATCAGAAAATTGAGGCCATTCTTAGCAAAGCAGGTTTCACGGGATTTTATGCATTCTTTCTTAGGCCTGATCACCCCAGGAACCCGCCCTTTCAAGCACAGGGCTGCACCCACATCCAGCATTGTTTCAGGCTTCAGTCAGGTAGGGGAAGTAAGGCAGCCAAGAGATTAGGAGACTTCTTGCAGACAGAATAAGGACTCAGGCTATGTCAAAGCCAAGGGGCGAGAGCCAAGTACTTCCCTGAGGGCCCCTTTGTGACCATGCCTGTCTTAGGTCATCCCTCCCTTGAGGAGTCTTATTCATTATTGGCTAACCGGTCATGTACTCCAGGCCAAGCAGGGTGAAGTAAAGGTGGCAGAGGCAGCGCCCCTGCCAGGGAGATAAGCTTTGTCTCCTTGGTGACTTAGGGTCCCAAGGTCTTTCACTCAGCCTTAGCCATGGGGGTTACAGCTTCTGAAACCAGGCAGGGCAGTTCCCAACACTTCTGGATCTCTTTTTATGGCTCTTTTTTTGAAGTCTATTTTGTCCGATGTGAGTATTGCTACCCCAGCTTTTTTTCCTGTTCATTTGCTTGGAATATTTGTTTCCAACCCTTCACTTTCAGTCTATGTAGGTCTTTTGTTCTGTGGTGGGTCTCTCGTAGGCAGCATATGTGTGGGTAGTGTTTTCTTATTCATTCTGCTATTCTGTGTCTTTTCATTTGGAAATTTAATCCATTTATGTTTAAGGTTATTATTGATAGGTTCTTATTCATTGCCATTTTTTTTGTACCTGTGTTCCTCTCTCTTTCACTGTTTTTCTTCCTGTTCTTAAAGCAAACCCTTGAACATCTCTTGCAGAGCTGGTTTAGAGGGGGTATATTATTTGAGGCTTCTTTTCTCCAGGAAGGTCCTTATTTGGTCTTCCATTTGAATTGAGAACCTTGCTGGATAAAGTAATCTTGGTTGCAGGCCTCTGGTTCTCATTACTTGGAACATTTCTTGCCATTCCCTTCTGGCTTGTAGCATTTCCATTGAGAAGTCAGCTGTTAGCCTTATAGGGGCTCCCTTGTATGTTACTTCCTGTTTATCCCTTGCTGCCTTTAAGATTTTGCCATTTTAATTACGATGTGTTTTGAAGTGGGCCTCTTTAGGTTCCTCTTGATTGGGATTCTCTGTTTCCTGGATTTGTGTGACTTTTTCTCTCATCAGATTAGGAAAGTTTTCCATCATTACTTTTTCAAACAGGTTTTCTATCCCTTGTTCTTCTTCTCCTTCTGGTATCCCTATTATACAGATATTATTACGTTTTATGTTGTCCTGCATTTCCTTTAATCCCTCTTCATTCTTTCTGAGCCTCTTTTCCTTTTCTTGCTCTTTTGGGGTGTTTTTTTCTACCTTGTCCTTCAGCTCACTGATCCTATCATCTGCTTCATTGAGCCTGGTTTTGAGTCCTTCTACTGTGTTCTTCAGTTCAGAAATTGTATTCTTCATTTCCTTTTGGCCCATGTTGATAGTTTCTATTTCCTTTTTCATGTTGATATAGTTTGCAGTGAGTTCATTGTAGTTTCCCTGTAATTTTTGGTAATTCTCTGTGAGCTCATTGAGCTTCCTTATAACCATTGTTTTGAACTCAATATCTGATAGTTGACTTGCCTCTGTTTTAGTTAGCACTCTTTCTGAAGATTCCCCCTTTCCTTTCATTTGGGGATTGTTTGTCTTCCCATCATTTGTGAGACTCTTCTTGTTAGCCTCTGCTTCTTAAATTGATCTTTTCTGACCCCTTGGGTTTATAGTGTGACCTTCTATGGTAGAAGACCTGTGAAATTCAGTGGTGCAGTCTTCTTGATCTCCTGAGCTCTCTGGTCTTGGGCTGTCATTTATGTTGGCTCTCTGTATGTATTTGGGTGTTTATTGTTGTTGGGTCTTTCTTTGGTGGATCCTTCCCTCCAGCTGTTTAACTGAGGGCCACTACATCTACCACCTCTTATATTCTGTTGTGCAGGTGTGGGCAGGTTGTGTTGAAGTTGGTTCTTCTGTTTGTACAAGGTTTTGAGGATTCTATGTTGCTCTTGTTCAGTTGTTTTTTTCTGAGTAATTTCTACACCATTTAATTGTATTTCCAGTTAGGTCCTGGGTTGAGTTAGTGTGATCTCCACTCCCTCCTTCACCTTCTTCTGTCTAATTGTAATTTTGATGTGGTTGTGAGAGGAGGTGAGCTGTGTTTATCTATGTTGCCATCTTGACCAGAAGTCTAGGATTTTCATAAATAATGTGATTTTAGAGGAAACAATCCTTGCTCTCAAAGAATTTTGGAATTGAATTAGGAGCTTACATTAATATAAAAGATTTGTTTTAGTATTTGTAGGGAAATCAATTTTTAAGAAATGATCTGATCACAATGATTTCAAATGCCTATCCCTAGAAAGTAATAAAAATATCTCACATTAATTTAGAGGTTATTATAATTCCTTATGCCTGCTCCCACATAAGGTCCTGTTTGAGACATCCTATTTCTGGGATGAAGGCAGACTCTTGCAGGGTCTTGGTGATTGTGTCCAGCCTTTTGAGCTATCTTGCCCAAGCATCCCTGTCCCCTAACACTGCCCCTAGCCCCACGCCACTGTTCTTGCCCTCTCATGCTGGCTTTTCTCCCAGCTCTCACCACACCGATGGGCCACTGTTGCTACGTCTGCTCTCCAGCAGCATGTGTCACCTCAGTGGCAGTGTCCATGTCTTTCATCCATCACTGCCTTCCCCAAGCAGGGTAGGGGCTCAACAAATGCATTATATGCTTGAATAAGTAGAAGAGAGAAAAAAGACCTCAAGGCATAGGAAGTTTAATCCTGTTAGAAATAATAGACCATCTGTTGACTTTGCTATAGAAATCCTCACTTCACTATGCTTTTATTTAAGTGTCTCCTCTATGTGACCCTGAGCTTTATAAGGGGATGGAATGTTTTGTCTAGCTCACCGCTCTCTCTGAGCCCCTGCACAGGCAGAGTAAGTACCTAGTAGATACTCAGCAATATTTGTTGAGTAAATTACTCAATGACTGCGTATTTGTACATTGCCTATTTTATCTCAGTATTGAGAGAGAGTTTAAATTCATCAAACTCGTCTCACAGGCATACAGGGTGGCCACAGGGAAGAGAGCAAGGGATTAGAGGTAGCTTTGTCTTCCAGAATTCTACTATCTGATGAAGACTAGGTAGCTCAACACTTGCTGGCTCTTTCGCAGATTACCAGGTTCTCATTAGGAAATAGATTCCCCAGAAAGAAGCAGAGAAGAGGCAAAGAAGAGGGAGAGAGGGGATTGTGACTGCTGCTCTGTGAAGGGCTGTGATTTGCTTATGAACATGAAGAGAATTACATTTAGTGGCCAAAACTCCATTGTCTGTCTCTACTAAAACACCCTGCCTGGTGGAGGAAAATGGAAATAAGGTACACCAGGACTTATGATATGAATATTCATTAGAAGCCTGTGCTCGAGGTGATGAGCAGTGCTATGTGCATCCTGGTTGATTTCTCACCTGTCTGGGGAAGAAATGGATAGACAATTGGATCTTTCCTTAACTGTCATCCAGATAGGACCTGGCTTCTTACAGAAGGGAGAAAAAGGAGAGTTTTATCTACCTAATTTTGAGTGGTATCAAGAAAGCGAGAAGATTGTATAACTCTATAGCAGGAACTGGTTGATTTCAGCCTTTCAAGAACAGCCAGAGTAATAGGGGAAATTAATTGAATCACTTTCCACGTGGAGTTGAATGTGTTCTCCCACTATTTACCAGCTGTTTGCCAGCCTCTGGGGCATAATCAGGGGATGAGCCACATTAAAATGACAGAGCTTGACTGGCTTTGCTGGCGAAACAGCTGGACAAGCTGCCACCGGCTTCAGCAGCTCTTGACTTCCTCCCCACATACCTGCAAGTGCCAAAAGCTTATTTGCCGCTTAGCAGGCCTGGCAGAGACCAACATTCCTTTGTTGGAAGGAAGCGGTTTTCCTCATAGAAGCAGCCACGTGGAATGTGTGTGAGGGGGAAAAGGAGGCCTTCAGAAGACAAAAAGGAATCATTGCAGAGAAAGAAGTTCAATAACTTGCCTGATCAAGTTCACAGGGCCAGAAAGTGGCTGAACTGAGGTTACCCCAGGTCTCTCCAACTCCCAGCACCACCTTCAAATGTCAAAGGGACACTTAAAATTCAGCTGAAAGCAAGACCTTCGAGAGAGCAAGTCCCTCGCCAAGTGAGGCCTGAGTAGGAGAGCCGGAGACAGAATGCCACCAGTGGAGACAGCGGACGAAGCTGGGAAGTACATGGAGAAGCAGGAGACCCCTCGACACCTCAAGCAGTTCCTCAGATGTGCGTTTCTGGCCTTGCAGTACCAACCAGGAAGAACATGAGGGGGCTTTATCCCGTTAAATAAATAGATTCCCCAAAATAGTCGACTGGAAGGAATCCAGCCGGTCGGTCTGAAGCCGGAGTATCCTTTACTTTCAACCTCTGTTTGATACTCTGTTCGAATGTGTCGAGAGACAGGGAAGCTCACCCTACAAAACCTCTAATTGTCCGAGTGGTCTCTTCTGATTCAGTTGCCTCCTGTCTACTTCAGGCCCTAACCTAGCTCTGGACTTAGAAGTAGTTAGATCCTGAGAACTTCCAGGGAGCTAACTCACTTCTCTGTTGGTTCTCAGTGGGGTTGATCCCAAACCTCTGAGGCCAAAATAGAGACTTCAGGAAGGCTGCCTGTGAGTCTCCCAGTTCCCAAGGACATGGAGCACATCCAATGGAGGCTCCCTTCGGGTGGGGTGAGAATGTCTCTCGGGCCAAGGGAGGGCTGAAGCTGAAGACAGCCCTTTCTCTACACCGTGGGGTCATAACTGCACGTCTGGAGTCTATCTCACCTAAAGGTCTGACTCAGGAGAACTCGCAGCTGGGTGGCTCTGAGCCGCCCTCTACCTGAACCCCGCTGAAGCCAGACTACAGCCTGGCCTCTCTGATTACTGTGCCTTAGGGGCTCTATCCATCTGCCTGACCCTTGGACCCCTGGGCTGGTCACTTCAGCCTCTGGCATGCAGAACAGATGCATGGTGGCAGTGGATTATCAGCGTCCTTGCCTCTTTGGAGAGTCTCTCCTGGGAATCCATTTCATCCGCCCTCTGTGTCAGCCACTCCAAGGTTGGCACCTGGCACTTTACTGTGTGGTGGCAAGTGGCCAGCAGACTTGAAGCACTGTGTCCAGCATCCACTGTGTCCTTGAGGGCCTCTGCTGGTGGGAAGGTATCTTTTAGACACACAGTAGGAGCTCAGAAAACATAGCACCTGGTGAATAAAACAAATGGCATTAGCAATGGAGCTGCTCATGCCTTGAACTTCATGTTGCCCAAACTTTCAGGTGTTTGGTGCTTTATTCATGAGTCAGTGTTGGTTTTAGAATGCAGATACTTTGGATTAAGTCCCATCTCTTCCCTAGGAGGCTGGCCCAGAACATGCCTAAAGCATATTGATCGATGGTTGTGTGGTCTTCTGAGGCTTTTTCTGGAGGGCTGAGCTTGGTGATGCTGGAGAATGTTCTGTTCAGAGGAGGCAGGCCATTCAGGAAGTCAGGAATATGCAGGCAAAGCCGGGAGGCCTGCAGAGGCTGTGAGATGGGAGCACCCGCAGCATCATCTCCCCCATTCCACAGGACTGGCCTCTGGGCCACCACGCCACGTGTCTGCCCACATGGCAACGTGGCTGCAGTCAGTCCCCAGGTGTGTGCCTGTGTAGCGCATTTGTGGTCTGTGTACGTGCACAGTGTTATGTGAACACATATACAGACCACACATTGGTGTGGTGTGGTGGCATGTGCCTGTACATGTGATGGCATGTGTGTGGCACATGCATGTATGCACGTGTAGGAAAGGTCAGGGGAGAGAGTGTAGATGGCTTGCCCTCTGCACCAGCCTCAGCCCCCCATGCGTCTGGGTGCTGGTGCGCCAGGCCGGTAGGAAGGCCAAGTCAGAGAGCGGGCCGTGCCTGCGGCCCAGCGTCATCCAGAGCTTTCTAACCATGTTCCTGGGCTTTGTGATCTTCACCATATGCTGGGCCCCGCTGAATGGCATCAGCCTTGCCATGGCCATCGACCCAGAAGAAATAGCTCCTCAGGTGCCAGAAGGGCTCTTTGTCAAGCGCTGCTTCCTGGCTTACTTCGACTGCTGCCTACATGCATCACTACGGACTTCTGAGCCAGAACTTCCTCAGGGAGTTGGCAAGCCATCCCCACTCTCCCCACTGACCTTCCCTCCACACACCTACATGCACTCCCCCCACCTCACCATCATATGTACACTGTACGTGCCACCACATCACACTGTGTGTGATCTGTGTGTAAGTACACATCACACTGTGCGTTCACATACTGCAAGTGCGCACACGTGCACACTCTTCAGGCACTTGGAACACAAAGTCTGGCTGGTTCCTTTCCTGGTACCACCAAGTTCAAGTTGTGTGACTTGAGGCAAGTCCCCAAACTTCTGCATTTTTAAGTTACTCACCTTAAAATCTGGGATCATGCCAATACCTCCTAGGATTTGTTGGAATAATTCAGATGAAGAGCTGAGGACAATGCCTGACACTTGGCTAACACTCAGTAATCATTCGTTTTTATTGTTGTTCTAACTCCATAAAATGAAAGCTAACCTTGAAGGAAAAAAAAATCACACTCACACACACACACAAAGGAATGCAAGAAAAGATAAAGGGGAAGATATGTGTGGAAATGGAGAAGGGCAGTTACAAACAAATTTCTTTTTTATGGCTAGTTTGTTTATGGGCTTTCTATCTGTAGACATCTCAGGTCTTCATTTAGCACCAACAGATTTAGCTGTCTTCTTCAAATCCACAAATATTAACTGAGGGCCAGGTCTAGCAGGAGCACCAGAAACCATGTCGTCTGCCCTCTGGGAGGCCATGGTGTGTTAACAAATAATATCAACTCACATGCATCAGATGTTGGCTTTGTATTAGGCACTGGGTAAGCATTATTTCATGTAATCCTAATAAAATTCTTTGAGAAGATATTATTATCCCTATTTTTAGTAAGAAACTGAAACTCAAAGTGAAATGATTTCCTAGTTCACAGAGCTGTTGAATTCCAAGCTAGATGTGGAGCCCAAGTTTGTCTGATTGTAGCACCCACTTTGGCCACCTTCCCCCTCTACACACACCTGAGAAAGTACGGCAGCAACAAGGTGGTGTAGGGTCGGTACTCCAAATGTATAGATGCCTGGGAGCTCCAAAGAGAGGGGGAGAAGTTACCTGGGCCAGCAGCTGCTTTCCAGAGGGAAGAGCGCAGGTGCTGATTCTCCCATTCTGCTGAAGCTCTCCCTTCCCTTGTAATGTGAGGGATCGAGCCAGGTGCTATGCTCAGTTACCTTGTTACCTGGGAGCTTGCTAAATATCAGCAAATGCTCTGGGCTCTACAAGGAGGGTTTCCATTGTAGAAATCTGGGGAAGGCCCTAGGAATCCGATTCAGCCCCTGGAGGTCCTGGACCAAACTGTTGGGAAGGTACATGTTCCAGCCCTGGTTGCTGGCATTGGGATCCAGTTGCTGGGTGTGGAGAGTCCTGCCCAGGGAGGCCTCCCAGTTCAGACCTCAACCTGAGAGACACATAATGTTACCGAGCAAACAGCGGCTCTGCCCCCTGGTGTCTTGACATATGACCCAACAATTGGTTTTGAAGGAAAAAGGTTTTTATTAACAGGGTTCCAACCACAGGGCCTGAGAGCACTCCTCCTTGGAGTCCTCTCCCATGAGACCCAGAGCCTCCCTTGCTTCCCCAAAGGCTATAAGCCAAAACCATGCCCCAAAGTTCCCCATATCCTTGTCTGTCCATTAATCGGTCACACCAACAGATCTCCATCCTCTCTGGAATGTGCACTTTTTGAAAAGTCTCAAGCTGACAGATGATAGTCAGATCTGAAGTGCACTCCCAGAGCACCAGTGCTGTTTCTTTTCTGATAGGAAGGTGTAAACTTGGAGATCAACAAGCCACCCAACATGCTCTTGGACCAGGTCAAAATATGCATGATGGGTAACCTTACCCTGAAGCAAGATCAACCAAGGGTCTGGTGAAATGAAGTGGTCTGCCACTCACCATCAGGTGGCTAGTGTGCACAGCCAAATGACAGGCTAGGGATGGGAGAGGGATGGTGGCACTAATTTGCCACATGCCAGGTCAGCTGCCACACTTGGACCCTTCTGTGGACTACCACCCGTGTCAGCACTGTGCACGGGGTTTGGCAGGGAGAGGGGAGTGCAGGCAGGAGTCACACGTGATTTCTGCCATCCATCATGGGTGATTGCTGAGAATAGTGTGTGTGTCGTGCAAAGCCCCATTGTGCAAGTGTTGCAGAGTGTACCTACTGGTTTGACAGGCACACTGACACTGATAGCAATTTAGTTTACCTCCAAGCAAGAGTTGTTTTTTTTTCCTTCTAAATATCCTCACCTTTGCTTCCTCATTCAATCAGACCATCTCTGAGGGGGCTCTTGCTTTCCAGGAAGCCTCTAATCAGAAGCCTTGCTCTTTAATTGCCACAGTAGCATCACATTTTTCTAATTGCACATGGAAGTTAAAAAATAGAAACTTATTAATGTTTGACCAAGTTAGTTTCCAAATCAGGTTCTTTCACACCATTGCCCCTCAGACTGAGCCTGCATGCTGCTGTGGATGGTGGGTGCTTTCTAAGGGAAGCTTTACTTAGGCAGGGAAATTCATCTTGATATGGAGCGTGAATATCGTCTGCCCTCCTGTTTCTTTGCTTTTCTTAGTACAGATTGCAAATCATACTATTTTCTTCTTCATCCTGAGAAGAGAAGGATGAAGTCCACTCCTGAAATGGCACGGCCACTAGGTGTGCATGGAGAGAGGCACTGTGCACACACACCCAGCATCACTCATTTGAACAAAGCTCCCCCTACCCCACCCCCAGGAGAAGAAAGCAGGTGGGACCTACACAGGTGTCTGCAAAGATGCCCGCAGGGTAAAGCTTTCTGAGAGAAGTGTAGAGTTACAGCCTGCAGTGAGCCCTACAGCCTTGCAAAACAGTTGCCGCTTCTCCTCAGCTGCAATGGCAGGTTTAAGTAGGATAAGCAAACGAACACTTTGGAAATGAAAGAGGAAATTGCTCATGACCATGTAAATACAACAGGCACAAAGCAGAACATCCTGTGTGCAGTAGGACCCGTGGCTTCCCCAGGCTTAAGGAAAATATACTGATACAAAAGAAAGCTGCAATAAAACTTTGAGATGACAGATCTGACAGAACCAGAAACAGTTCATGTTAATTTTTGGCTATGTGAAGTTATGAGAGAAAAAAATGGAAGAATTCAACTCATTAATGGCTTAAGCTGAAATACTTTTCTATGTGCCTTATCCCCCCTCCCCAGAAAGCAATGTAATCGTGTCTGTACTCATCAGTGTTAGCCGAGGCGGAGGGGTGCTGGGAGAGGGGGGAACGGCTTCTGTGGCAGTGTTAGTCGAAGCAGCATTGCTGCTCTGGGAAGACAGCTGTGCATGGAAGGCTCTTCCTAGGGCCGCGGCTGGTCTACGGGGCAACCTGGTCACTTGAGGAAGCAGCAGCAAGTGACATGCGGCAGATTGTTACAGAATCAAGATGGAGTTACTGCGTCCTTTTGAACTTGGATTTGCATATTTAGCCTCCAAGACAGCATGATATGGGAGGTCAAACAGATCTGAAATTAAATGCTGACCTGTCGCTTACTAGCAATGAGAACCTCCAGGCTCCTTTTCTGTGAAATGTGGGGGATAAGAGTGACCTCTTCTGGTCACAGGGAGGATTGAACGATTGTGCGTTGTCAAGTGCTGGGCACCAGGCCTGGCACAAAGTAGTCGTCCCATCCCTAGAACTTCATCTATAACGAAGGAGAAACTGATAGGCAAGATTGGGGGAAAACTCATGTGCCTTGTTCACACTCTTTCTTGAAACCAGGTTTTTGTTTGTTTGTTTGTTTTTAGTACACTGAGCTCACAGCTTAGAAAGCCACTTTTAAAGATGACAAAATCTCAAGCACACTACAACTTAAGGATCACACCTTGATTTGTATTTGAGTCTTTATCACAGAGGTCAATGGAGTGTGCCTGTGTAA